>JAGKTI010022674.1:0-15151 GCA_018397915.1 Birgus latro
TATATATATATATATAAAAGTCAAGCTGTGTATGTTTTTGTCCATCTGTGCGTTTGTTCCTTTCCTTCACGAGATCGGTAATAGGGTAGATATCGACCCAGTTCTTTTTGCATTAAGTGGGGTTTTACGATCGCGCCTGACGTGACGGCGCAAAATTGTCTGAAATCACAACACGTGAAAATGCCATTATAATCTTTTCGACATTTTGGTCACAAATGGTCATTGTGGGCTCAATAACGGTTTGGAGACTAAGATAATATTTGCAAACACTTTGTGATGGAAAAGCTATTAGTTAGTCCAGCAAGCACTAGTATCTATCTATCTATGTATTCAAACAGATAGATAGATAGACAGATAGATAACGGCTACAGCAGTGACAGTGCAAAATAAGAAAAAAAATTGCTGTAATGCTAATGGGACTGCATTTGGATGTAGTAGTGGCAGCGGTAATGCCACAACTTTCAGCAGGTAGTGCGCACAACACTGACTGCGAATTGGCTCATGATCTTGCTGTTGACCTTGACGTTTGACTAATTATTCTCATAATCTACTCCTTTTATTCTTGCCTTATTCTCAGCCCTTCTAGAAAGTTTGGTTTAAATTGGATAAAAAACTTGTTTAGGATAACCTTGTTCTGTGACCTTGACTTTTGACCTTTTGTTTTCAAAAACAGTACATTTGCATTTACTCATGGGTGGTTAAAATCGAAACAAAACTCTTTGAGGTATTTTGTAAACACCTACACATGTGGGTTGAACATTGACCGTCCCCTGTAACCTTGGCCTATGACTGACCTCAAACAGAAACAGTTCATTTTTGCGTTGCCCTCAACACTTCCCCCAAGTTTGATCAAAATAGGTGATAATTGTCTAAGCTGCTTTTGCTAGGTCAACTTGTAATCTTTACCTTTTGACCTAGAATTCTAAAAATGGATAAGATTCCTCGGTGGCTGAACCCCAGTCTTTCCATCGAGTTTGGTTAAATCAGATAGAAACTTTTTGCGTTATTTTGTTCACACACACACAAACACACACACACACACACACAGTGGCGCAGTGGTAGCGTTCTCGCTTTTTTTTTTTTTTTTTTTTGTGTCCGACTCTGGGCATAGGCTTCACAGCCTGCTATCAAGGCCCAGTCGTCCTCCTACAATCTACATGTCACCACTTCGGCGCTTAACACCCACCGTCCATATTGAATACATGCTAGGGCTGTCTCATACAGGACTGGTGTATTGGTATTAGCGGGGTCATTTTTACGACATGTCGGCGGGTCTCCTGGTAGATCAGTAAAGCCTGATTTAATGAAATTCAAATTCTTAAACTGTTCCCTGCACCAGCGAGGATTCGAACCTGGGTCCCTCGGGACTGCAAGCCAACTCTCTACCGATCGAGCCATCTGGTAGACGGGAGTTCGCGCCTCGCTCAGGTTGCGAAAAGTTTCACTGACGAAGTGGGTGGTTACTGTCCCCCTTGAGCAAGGGGATGGGTGTGTGCGTGTGTGAAGGTCACAGCTTTGCCCATAGATCGGACTATATGAGCTCTCAGCTCCCTTCCGGGAGCGTAAAAGCTGACGATCACTACCATCAAGTGATTCTGACCGACCCGGTGAGTTACACACACACACACACACACACACACACACACACACACACACACACATAAGCATCTTAGTCCTAGCCTACTTGTTTCTTTGAATTTTCCTATAGATATTTGCACCAATGCTTGTAAAGCGAGAGCGGGTGTTATGCTTTGATTGCTGTGTGTGTGTGTGTGTGTGTGTGTGTGTGTGTGTGTGTGTGTGTGAGAGAGAGAGAGAGAGAGAGAGAGAGAGAGAGAGAGAGAGATCACAACTGTCCATCCAGTCTGCTACATTTTTATCATATCCTTTAATGATTCGCTTTATTTCTCTGGGCGTGATCTTAATATATGGTCTTCCGGTTGTCGTTTCTTCGAGTGGTACTGCCTGCAATCCAATGAAGTGTTACTTTCAGATTTACTCTTGCTACTTCCAGGTGGAATTTTAAAGAGAGACTTTGCAGCTACTTCCAGGTGGAATTTTAAAGAGAGACTTTGCAGCTACTTCCAGGTGGAATTTTAAAGAGAGACTTTGCAGCTTAAAGGAGTCATAAATAACTGTCATGCACACCATCACGAATAGACAGGCCCTTCTTCAAAGTGACCAATTTTTCCTGATGGTTACAGAACGCAACAAGAATACAGCACATGCACCATTGCTTAAACCAGACAACTCAGACCAAAACCAAAATTTAATCAACTCTTCCTTGGTCCATGACCCACAAATCCACAAAGTTTCATTGAATTACGTCAATAACTTCTTGAGATGTGGACAAACAAATAAACAAACAGACAAACTGGCTAATACATTAACCTCTAACTCCGTCGGCGAAGGTTATGGACGTTACGCCATTGAACTGAAGAGGTTCAGGAAGGACTCTTAACCGCTACATACAGTTAAGTCTTTGTTGTGTTATCTTTTTCTACAGCCAGGTTATGTTATTCAGCTTTGTGGCAAGGGAGTCAAAACAGTTTCCACATGACGCCGACAAATTACATCACAGTAAGGGGAGAATTTGCACTTTGCCCTCCATCAGCACGTGCCTAGTCATTAATTATACGAATATTCAATTCCTTTTTCACCACCACAATATCTTTTATGATCGGGTGAGTGTCTTTCATGGCGGGTGACAGAGTGAAGAATAGTTGAGGTGACGGGGATAGGGGTGAGGGAGGGAGCACAGGGAGGAAGGAGAGAACGGGAGGCTGGGAGGGGGATAGAAGTTAGGGGAAAATGACAATGGATCAAAGAGAGGGGAGAGGGGCTGTAGTTAGAGCCTGTGATTTAATGGTCTTTGGCTAAAATAAAACGCCATTGTGATGGGCGGCTTGAACAGATTCAATTCTATGAACATCTTCACAGAAGATCTGTTTAGTTTCCTGCAAGTAACCATAAACATTTGCCGATACAGTAGTCCTTTAGTTTGTGCATTAGGCATCACTCAAGTTTGCGGTAAGAGCAGAGAACGCTTGTGCGAAATAAGGTACCTGTATATACATAAGTGTGTGTGTGTGCAATAAGTGCCGGTGGTGGTGGTAGCAGTGATGGGGAGAATATGCTAGTAAGATGTCGTGTGGTAAGATTGCCTGACAACACAGAATAACACATTCTGAATTTTATTAAATAAGTCATACATACATATGAGCAGATACTAAGTGAGGTCTCAGCAAGTCCTTAAACCTATTACGCAGTAATAAGGTCACACTGAAACTGTGCCTCCTGGTACAGAGTAAGAGGACGTGGGATCAGCTTTACTTTGTACTCCCGTGTACTAAAATAAACCACTCAGCATCCCCTGATGCAGTCCGGAACGTTTTTTTTTTTCTTTTAGGTATGACTGGCCATGCAATCATATTAGCAACGTCGGATCAAGTGCCTCAAGAAAAGATTGAGCAAAGTCGCACCTTCGTCATCCCCCCCAAACAAAATAAAATATTATGGTAGATTAACGTTAGGTCAGACCTCAGTTGGTTAGGTATAGGTTGGTTTAAGGTCAAAACATGGTTTTTCTTATTATTTTTTGGTTTGATTAGCTGAATTGTTTCATCTGTTCTCGAGCGAAGGTGCAACGTTGCTGAATCATTTCTCGCTAAACTCACTTCGATATTGCCAATATGACTCAGTGACTAAGTGTTCACAAAGAAAAACAACACAAGTCCGGATCTCTGCTGGGCCCCCTCATTTGTTGTGAGTGAGACGCATCAATCTATCCCGAAACAAGATGATGATGACAGTGGGGCATCTCCTGCCTTGTATACGATGATACTGCACACAGTTACTTCCCCTGTCACAGAACGGAAGCTTCAAGAAATATCCAACCAAGTTACTGTTCCAGCAATTAAAGGTGACTCTACATTTCACAATGCAGGCAAGCGCAGTCGTGAGTGCCTCACATCTTTCTGGAATCTTCTTGAATGAGAAGTTCTGTGCTTATACAGTCACACACTCTCTCAAACTTTTACCAGAGCTTTGGGGCTCAGTCCAGTCATCGCAGGGTGGCTGCAGAGGTGCCGGAAAGCTTCATGAATGTGAGTGGGTATCACTGAGTTATAGTCAGCTCGACAAAAGCCTGATGTGAGGAGAAACAAGATGCATCCAGGTATAGAATCCAGCAGAAGTTCTCTTCTACTGGCCATTGAGAGAAGCTGTTGCCTGTATGGGTGGTGCTTGCTGTCAAAGAAAGATAAGTCAGGCATTCTGCTCATATACTCTGGTGTGCTACAAGACAGTCTTGCAGTAAATCTAAAGGATTGCGACTGAAGCTTTATTTTGCAGGAGAGGTTTATGGTTAACAAGTGATTCTTGCTCATGTGAGCTCCAGGCTGGGCTGACTGTGTCATTTGTTAGTATGATCATCTCACAAATTCTTCCACGGGCTTCACCCTCTTAAGTGCCTTCTTCAGGACCCAGAGGATCACCAAAATAGAAACAGGAGAGGCTTCTCTCTTTCGCAGTTCTGACTTTTTTTTTTTTTTTTTGTCAACAGGAGGGCAGGTAGTCAGTGTAGATATCATGGAGCTCAGGTGGGACACTTTCGGCAAGACGACCGTGTCGAGGTGGAGAAGGCCTAGATTATTCTGATGTTCCTGTACACCTCGACACCTATAATTTGATTCCATCAAGTGAGCTGCCACCATCTGTCAGCATCTTGACAACACCTGGTCTGGGATCAATCTGGTTTGACAGCATCAATGAATCTTCAGTTACTGCTTGTTCCTCCTGGTTACTCTTGTCTAGAGTTTTGGATGTTTTCAATTTTTAACATACGACACAACTGTTGTTGAGCAGGTTGACTGCCTAGCCATGAAAACGGAAATTATCTGTAACGATTAAAACATAAAATGACATTTTCTGACAGAAGGAACTAAGTATAGTGTCAGAAACACTCACATAATTCCACTGAGCTATCCTCACCATTACCTGTTATAAGAAATGTATAAAAAGGGGGGAGCTCGTCATCTTTAGTAAGGACCTGTGTCACTGGAATACTTATATTTGTATTTTCCATCTTTTTTTTTTTACAAGGAAGAAGGAACCAAAGGCCACAGCCCTGCATACTGTTCCTTCCAAGAAAAAGCAAAAACAATACAAAAGAGAGCCAAATTCAAGATCCGTTCATTTCGAGATGCCTGGACACACTGCGTTTGAAAGACTGGAGATCATAGGAAGTAGGAAATACAGACAGAGGAAGACAGTTTCAGAGTTGACCAGTTGCATAAATGGAGGACTGGGAGTAACGGTTAACTCTTACATTAGAGAGTTAGACAGAAAAGGGATGAGAGTTTCTTGCTAGACGGGTACTACGTGCCCATCGTGGAGGTGGAGGGATGCAAGCAGACAGTTCAGAGGAACAGTGACCGTTGAAGTAGCGATAGAAGAGAGATAAAGATGCAACAGTGCGGCGAAGAGACAAAGGTTGAAGGGAATCAGTAAGAGGAGGGGAGTTAATGAGACGAAAAGCCTTTGACTCCACCCGATTGAGAAGAGCTGCATGTGGGGAGCCTCCCCACACATGAGAGTTGTACTCCATACACGGGCGAATAAAACCCGTGTACAAGGTCAACAACTGTGCAAGGGTAAAGAAAGTTTGGAATCGGCTTAGTACACCTAATCTCTTGGAAGCAGATTTCACAAGATGTGTAATATGTTCTTTCCAAGACAAATCCCGAGAGAATGAAACCCCTAGCATGTTCAAGGATGATGCAGGACAGAACTGGACATTATTAAACATTAGTGGGTAATCCTAGGGAAGATTTTGTCGGGTTGATAAGTGTAAGAACTGAGTTTTTGATGCATTGAAAATAACAAGATTATTTTTACCCCAATCAGAGATACGAGCCAAGTCAGACATTAGGTGTGTCATAGCCTCATCCCTTTTTTGTTGAAGTAACTGCTGAGATGGACGTTGCGGAATCCGAATGGAAAGGCGAAGGGTGGAATCATCAGCATATGAGTGGATAGGGTTAGATGTACAGCTTAGAATGTCATTGATGAATAAAAGGAAGAGAGTTGGTGATAGGACAGAGTCCTGAGGAACACCACCGTTGATGGGTCTAGGAGAAGAACAATGGCCGTCTACAACAGCGGCTATAGAAAGACCAGAAAGGAAGCTAGAGATGAAGGCACAGATAGAAGGATAGAAACCGTAGGAGGGCAGTTTGGAAATTAAAGATTTATGCCAGACTCGATCGAACGCCTTTGAGATGTCAAGTGCAATGGCAAAGCTTTCGTCAAAGTCCCAAAATGAGGATGACCAGGAGTCTGAAAGGTAGGTGAGAAGATCGCCAGTGGAGCGTCCCTGACGGAACCCATACTGACGATCAAAAAGAAGGTTGTGACGGGAAAGATGCTTTAAGATTTTTCTGTTAAGGATTAACTCGAAAACTTTAGAGACACAGCATGTTAAAGCAATTGGACGATAGTTAGAGGGTTGGGAATGGTCACCCTTCTTTGGAACTGGTCACCCTTCTTTGGAACTGTCTGAATGAGAGCAAACTTCCAGCAAGAAGGAAAGGTACAAGTTGATAGACAAAGGCGAAAGAGTTTACCTAGGCAGGGTTTAAGCACAGAAACACAGTTTTTGAGGACAACAGGAGGGACTCCATCAGGCCCATATGCCTTGTTAGTATTGAGGCCAGTGATGGCAGAAAATATATCAGCTGAAGAAATTTTAATGTCAGTCAAGAGGAAGTCAGAGGGGGGGAAGTAATGGAGGAATAGCACCGGAATCGTCTAAGGTGGAATTGGAGGAGAAAGTCTGAGCGAAGAGATATGCTTTATCAGTAGAAGAAATAGCTACAGAACCATCAGAGTAGAAAAGAGGAGAGAAGGATGATGAGGTAAATTTGTTAGAAAGGTTTTTGGCAAGGTGCCAGAAGGAGCGAGAAGGATTCGAGTTGGAGAGTTGAGAACATTTAGCACGGATGAAATTATTTTTAGCAGAGCGAAGAACAGACTTAGCACGATTCCGGGCAGAAATATATAAAAGATGTGATTCAGGGGTGGGTTGGCTCCGGTACCTCTTATAGGCCCTCTTCTTGTTGCGGACAGCATTAGAACAAGCGTGATTAAACCAAGGCTTTCTTGCATTAGTCAGAGAATATGAGAAAGGAATGTATGCTTCCATGCCCGAGAGAATAACCTCCGTAATGCGCAAGGCACACTCAGATGGCTCCCGGCCATGGAAGCAATAATCATTCCATGGAAAATCAAAGAAGTACCGCCTGAGGGCCTCCCAATCTGCAGCTCCAAAGTGCTACAGGCGGCGTTTCTGTGGAGGGTCCACAGGCTGTACTGGAGCGATAGGACAGGTTAAGGTAATAAGGTTATGATCGGAGGAGCCCAACGGAGAGAAAAGATTAACAGTGTAAGCAGAAGGATTAGTTGTTAGGAAAAGGTCAAGTATGTTGGAACTCTCTCCATGGCGGTCAGGGATAAGGGTAGGGTGCTGTACAAGCTGCTCTAGGTACATTATCCGATGCTGTCTTGTGCACGAATTGGTTTCGCCAAGAATTTCTATTCCTTCTTAACCCGCAGATGATTGGTGGGGTCAATTCAATCCCGCGCGACATTGTTTTTCTCAAATAATTTTGTTTCTTGTTTCATCTAGAATTTTCCTCCTGTGACTTTTAATATTATGGCATGGAGCATTTTCTTGCGAAGTATCAAGTTTTTTACAATATTTGTTTGATGGGTACACGATGTTTATACGTTTTTGCATGGCTCGGGTCAAAATGGCCCAGTGCTTTTATCCATTTTTTCTCTTTGTCATCATGTGATATTGCTTTGATAATTCGTGCAGGTGTATATCCAAGTCAAATTAATGCTCTGGTTCATGCACACACACTACCTGCACACTATTGACACATGCATACATTCAAACATACACTTACTCATACTTACACAAATACATACACAAACATACACACGATGTTGGCATGGGTCACGCAAAAAGCCGTTAAGTCCATGTGTGGTCGAGGTGTCATGTCGTCATTTGTAAAGTAAAAAGTCGTCATTTTTTTATTTTTATGTGTCCCACTCTGGGCATAGGCTTCATAGCCTGTTATCAAGGCCCAGGAGTCCTCCTTCATAACAAACACCTCTACATATCACTACTTCGGCGCTAACACCCACCGTTCATATTGAGTACATGCTAGGGCTGTAGCATACAGGACTGGTATATTGGTATTTGCGGGGGTATTTTTACGACATGTCGGCGGGTCATCTGGTAGATCAGTAAAGCCTGATTTAATGAAATTCAAATCCTTAAACTGTTCCCTGCCCTAGCGTGGATTTGAACCTGGGTCCGTTAAGGCCCCGTCACACAATTAGTGGGCAAGTGTGGTGATTCAACATGGAAACGGAGAACGCGTGGGAAATGATCGTGTAGACGTGCAGAACTGAAGCACCATCCTTACTCGATCAGGTTCGTCAACGACACAAAACTCCAGCTGAACCATGCTCTTCGGCACCATGCTCGGCCACCACACTTGCCCACTGATCGTGTGACTGGGCCTTTAGGACTGCAGGCCACCTCTCTACCGACTGAGCCACCGCCTCCCCCAAAGACAAGGTTTTGTATGCATATGTGGTTGTGCGCTGTGTGACTCAGTCCTGCGTGAAGGGCAGCAGTCACTGACTAGAATTCGATGGGAGCTGGTGTGTGGCGCTGTATACAGAATTTTCCAGTGAGGTAAAGTTCCAGCACAAATTGGCATTATCTTTTGCTACAGCTATGGCTAGACAAAGAATTACAACTTATGCTGAAAATAATTCGAAGTATCATACACGCTTCTGATTCAGAAGAAGAGTGCGATGAAGATATCAGTGACGAAGAATTTGTTGTTCCTGAAGAAACTACCAGTAGAGAATCAAAAGAATCATCAGATGAAGAAACAGCAGCAACATCCACCAGCTCCACTCCAGTAAGTGTCTTCACGACTCCTTCAGGTAAAAAATGGAGATTGGCTACAACCCAGCCTCCTTGGGGACGACGACAATCGCTGAATGTAACGCAGGAAAGAGCTGGACTCACTGGGTATGCTGCTCGGAGGATCACTGAAAATCCATCATCAGCATTCGATCTCATTTTTGATACTGTGATATCTGAAACTATACTCACTAAACAAACCATGAAGGGAAACGAGTGAAAGCAGGTTCTTGAGAACATATTTCAAAAGATGAACTAAGTGATTATATCAGGGTATGTGAACTGAGAGGTGTGTACAAAAGCAAGAACCAGTCTGTATGTTCTCTATAGGACTCATCTATTGCCCAGCCAATTTTCTTAACGACAGTGTCAGTGAATCGCTACAAAGGAATTCGCCACCTCGCCACCACCAGCAATTCGACAGCCCTGCTATCCAAAACAGCCGACGAGTCCGAGACAAATTAGCAGCTGTGCTAATTCTCAATTGTGCTATCGGAATACTGAATGTGTCACTGTGGACGAGCAGCTGTACCCTTTCAGAGGTTGCTGCAGATACATAGTGTACATGCCCTCCAAACTGGCCAAATATAGTCTCAAGTTTTAGATTCTTGCTGATCCAAAAACATACTACATGTCCAACGTCATGATGTACGCTAAAGAAGAAAGAACCCACGAGCTGGGGAGACACATCATGTTGAAGTTGTCGAAACTTGTACATAACTCAACAAGAAACATTACCACTGACAACTTTTTCACCAACATCAAATTGGCCAGAGAATTGTCTGTGAAGTCTCTGTTCTTGGTGGGGACAATACGTCAAAACTGAAGAGAAGTTCCAAATGCAACGCAGAACTCCGTGAAATGTACAGCAGTACGTTTGTGTACACCGACGACCAGACATAACTTGTATCCTATGAGGCCAAGCGGAACAAAAACGCATTTGTGTTGTCAGCTCAGCACAAGTCTCCAGATGCGGGGAGGGAGCCAGAGAAGAAACCTGAGGTGATCCATTACACCATCACCACCAAAGGAGGGGTCGATTGTTTGAATGAACGAGTTGGCACTTATAATGTAAAATACAGGAGTAAACGATGGCATGGGTAGTGTGGTGCTATTTGCTTGATCTTGCCTGCTACAATGCATTTGTACTATACAAAGAAGTTTTCCCATCGTAAGTGCAGGACAAAAGTCATGCACGTCATATATTTCTATCTCAATTGGGAATGGAACTGACTGAATCATATCGTGTTTCAAGGACGTCACAACCAGCGGCCTCAGGGAGTCAGGATCCATCGGAAACTGGCAGAAAAAGATCAAGATGTGCGTTCTGTCCACGAATCAACCAGAAAAATAACCAAAAGTGTGACGTGTGTAAGAAATTCATATGTCGCGAACACAGCATAACAAGATACACTTCGTGCTAGAGTTTTGTGCTTATGGATGTTTGAGTGGTCTGTTTGATTTTCGCAAGTTCAAATCAACAATTTGTATTAATGTAAATTTCGTCTACCGTGATTCTAGATTGCAAATAATTTCTAGTTATATTGAAGATAAAACCTGAGAAAATCAACCGCTGTAAATTAACCACATATTAGTAAAATATCAGTAGGGCCAATTTGACCCCAGTCATGCGCGAGTGCGTAGTGAAATTTCCATGCATCCAAGGGTTAACTGCTCCTTTCCCTTGACACACTTCCTTCCCTCATATATCATCCTATCTTACCTCTCCATCTTGTCCTTAGTCTTCCTATTATTCTCCTTCCAATCACCCAAACTTCATGCACTCTGGTTAGTCAGTCATTCCCCATCTTCGTTTTGGCATAATCAACTCAGAGTCACTCCATGTCACTCCATAAGCTCTTCGTAAGTAATTCGTTTCACCAGCTCCCTCTATTAATCTGTCCTGAAAAGCAGGGCGGCATCATTTTTGGTATCCCGAACTGTACCGTTGCGTGAGATTCAGCCTGTCTGTAAGTCTGTGCCTGCTTAAACTCCTCCTAGGCATGATGGATTTGAATGAAACTTCGCAGATGAGGTCATCTAGTTACTGGGATGGTCCTCCACTAAATGCAAGTTTCCAACCATGATTTTTAGGTGGGTCAGCTCTCCTCATCAAATTAAAAAATCTCAGAAATAGTGAAAGGAGACCAGATATGGCTCTGATTATTTTAGTAAACGCTGTACAGTGGACTTCCATCCGTAATGCGACATTTTGGGAAGTCACTCTCCCAAAGATTCTTGGGAGGTCAGCCTCCCTCCCCAAAATAAAAACAATCAGAATAAGAAAAATGAGTTCATGGACCTCACCGAAAATTCTCTGGTCAGTTCGTCTGGTTTCTTGATAATATTTTTTCATGAATTCGCCAAATTGTGTTTTTATACAAATTCATGACTGTATTATTACGGGAACGCAAGATGCATTAGTGAAAAAAAAAACAAATATTCACTCAGCTAACCGTCCAGACAGTGCTCCAATCGGGATTGTTCTTAAAACGTTCGTTATAGTTTCACTAGTGACTGTTTTTATGCATGCCCTTGGCGCATTACTGAGTGATACGTTATGTATTTATCATTCCTCCGCCCTGCCTCTTTAGTCGTTAAGCTAAGCCATGCCTACGTTTTGTGATCATGTATTGCTTTGTGGCTGGCGTGAGAACATCAGTCAATGAAGCAGTGCTGCCATGGGAAGAGGATCTCAAGAACAATGCAGAGCAATGAAGACCCCATCTTGAGGCTTATTACCCAGTCTCTAGCAGTTCTACGACCCCCGCATCTCCCCACAGAACTGGTGCTCGGCAACAGTGGACGTCAGCAGTGCGCAGTGCAGTGGCCTGCGTAGCAGTGCCGCCCGGTCTCTTCACACTTCGCAGCCACAACTCTGTTTTCTCCACTGATCAGTATTTTGTTTCTGTGTTTTCTAGGTTTAACCCTAGATAGGAAATCTGGGTCTCACAAACCCACTTTTTTTTTTTTTTTACGGTGTTGTAGGGGAGCTACAACCTAGAAATCTTGTGTAGTTGCATTTGGCACCCAGATGTCACGAGGGAAGTAGCTGTCGCCCGGCTGTCTAAGTACTTACTTACCTGTTGTGTGGGTGTGGGTCTTCTAGACTTATGATTACCTTTACAGTATAAACAATTTTGGCCACCTAAGAAGAAGTAACAAGTGCCCCAATGATCATAATCCTCTAACTGTAGTAAATCCAACCTTACTTTTGAAAGATAAAAGACGGATATCCTATTTATGATAAACCATTTGCACACAGAGGTGGACTAAAAATGCAGTCTTTTATGTTCAGAAGATGTTGAGATCATTTTTTTTTTTTAATTATCAAATATCAAAATTTTCCCTCCATTTTCCGATATGATATCCTGTATGCATTACATTTTAGTCCTATGTCAATTAAAAAACCATAATTGTGTAAATATGCATTTTTTTTCTAATTTTCTTGAGCTGGGCCTCCTGGACCCATGATTACCAATAGTGTACTGTTACGAACGGGGAATTTGCCAGTTAGGTGCTTCCTGTTTCCGGTAGGCCGGTATTGGTACGAGTCAGAGTTGCCAGTTTGCCTGCTGTTGTGAGCGTAGTTATTTCGTAAGTTATGCATTAATTTTTATGCTCTTTTTCTCCATAATGTTTTATTTACGTGATTGATCGTTAAATTATGTAATTCAATTTACGTTTGGTAAATGACTTAGAGTGTTATGTAATGTAAGCAGATTGGCATATTTTGGTTGTCTCTTAGTTGGCAACTGTTAACTGTCGCACCGTCGAGTTCGTGCCAGAAGTTTCCTGAAGAATGCAAGCTTATATAAAGAAGGGGATGAGACACTAGCAGTGTTAAGGTTTAGTTGGGCCTCGGTCAGTTTGAGTAAAGTGTGTATATTCTCGGTACTTGTGAAAGCAGTGGTGTCATTGGCAAACACAGAAGTGTTGTAGAAGTTCTGTATATTTTCGGTTCTTGTGAAAGCAGTGAAGTGTTAGTGAAGTTTATCAACAGTACCTGTAATAACAGTGAAGTGTTGTCGAGTATTAAGTGCAATTGCAGTTAAGGAAGTTTGTATATGTTCAGTGCCTGTGAGAACAGTGAAGTTAGCAAGCATTAAGTGGAATTATTTGGAAAATAAAGACAGTGAACTTTAACCCGCCGAGTCCCATCGACGTACGTTGTACGTCGCTACTTTTTTCCGCAGACAGACCCAACGACGTACACCGTACGTCACGCAATTGCAAGGCCCATTGTGTGCACATTTTTCAACATTCGCGGGTGATTTTTGGTAGGCATATGTGGGAGACCTTCCTCTACCTGCTGTCAAGTGGGGATACTGCCTGGCCCCTCCTAACCCCCCTTTCCCCCCCACACAGGGCAATTCACCTGTTAGCAGCAACCTGGCCAGTAAAGGTATGTTGCCCCACGGTCTCTCTAATGACGAAATTCACGGTGAAAGTGATTCCTGAGGTGGAGGACAAAGAAACAAAGAGAAGTGATGAGGTGGTAATGTCATAAAGGAAGGTGCCATATACTGGGGTTTTGGGTAAGTGAACAACGCTTATAAATGCCTATATTATTGTGTGAAAAAAATTATAGACTTTTACTACACATAAATTCGTACCAAATAAATGAAATAAATACATAATTTAAAGTCGCTTGAATTAGTCAACCCTTCCATAGTTCGTTTTCTCAGCCAGGTACCCTGAAAAAGAAGGAAAACGTAAGGTTGAGTGACACCTGTATCAACATTTTTTTTACCTCAGGATCGCGATTTCACTATGAATTTTCGATGTTTCTCACCAAAAGCGAAGGTTTCAGCCAAAAAACAAAAAGTCGAAAATCGGTCGGGATCTGGGGGTAGGCTGGGTAAAAAACCAGTCGGGACTCGGCGGGTTAAGAAGCCAGTGTTTATCTTCACCTCAGCTGATCTTGTGTGCAGTACACCTGAAGGCTGACCATAGGAAGAATGAGTCACTGGGCAACGTCCTTCCTATACTGAACTACTGCTGTTGGAGCCTGTGGTAGTGTGGGGACTTGGGACATAACAGTACCATAAAATATGACTAACTATCCAGGGTTAAGATTATTAGCTAGTTGTCTGATTTGAGTGAGTGATTACTCGTTTACGTTGTAACGTAAGAATTCATTTTCTTTGTAATTAATAACTTATTTTTTTTTTGAGGGGGGGCTTGATGAAATGTAAGAATCGTGTTTGCTACTCCCAGTTTGCACAAACTTCTTACATTAATTACGACTGGTAGTTAAGCTAGTTCTTTCATATTAATTCAAAAATCTGTTTGCAGCAGTCGGGAGTTAGCACCAGCAAAAATCTGTCTTTATTATATTTAAATATCGATTGTCAAGGGTAAGGACACTTTCTCAGAGGCCAACAGTATCAACAATTCAGCATTCGTGAGTGATTAGTCTCCGCTGTGTACTGCTGAGAAAGTTTATGAATTCTCGTCTTTAGAGAATTTTTGAAGTAAACCAGAATAAAGTAAAACTTACCACTTACTTCATAAGTCGATAGCCCTCGTGTCAGTGGTGACTTTCCTTTTTTATCCCATAAGTAGTGGAGCTATATTCAGTATATTTCTTTTTCCACCGTGACAGCTGATGATGTATTTGCAACATATTCTTATTTCACTTCCCCCCTTGACATCTGACGACCTCATTCCAGGATATTAACTCCTAGCATTAAAGTTACTAACGAAATAGTAATAAATTCGCTCATAGCTAGTTATTAGTTATAATCATTAAAGTTTATAGGCACTAACTTACTGGTAGTTATTGTTTCAGCTTTATTAATTTTATGTAAAAATCTTTTCCTAACCAGTTTTTTTTCTTTTGTTACCAGTTTAACCCCTTAACCACGGGTCGTCACTTCCATGACACGGGCGCAATGGATCATACAGCGGGGCGTCACTTTTGTGATTCTGTGTTGTTTTGAATTCGCTCGGGCTTTCAGGTGGTGACTTGTATCATCTATCAGCACTGCCAGTGTCCAACAATATTCAGAGCTGCTAATGTCAACTCCCATCCATTGTTAACAATTTAGCTATTTTCCCCCATTCTAGACTCCCCTTCCTACCTCCCCTTTATTACCCTCTCGTGTCGTCTGCTCAGCTGCTCTGCGCTAAGTAAATCTT
>JAGKTI010022675.1:0-15150 GCA_018397915.1 Birgus latro
GAGGCAACAGCTCCCTGAACTTCTTCCAACCACTTCTCACTCTAGCAACCGAGCTAACTCCAGCCCCACCTCCGACACATAACATGTCTCCCAGATAACAAAACTCCTCCACACACTGAAGAGACTCACCTGCAAATTTAACCCTCTCACGCCTAACAATCTCCACCTGCTCTCCCCAACACACCGCACACATGAAATCATCATTATCTCGCAGTCTACCTCTAATACCACTACATCTCTTGTGCACCCATCTATCACAAACACTGCACAAGATGGAATTACTTCCCACACCCATGTGGCAAACTGCACATGGCCACTCTCCCTCTCCTCTGATTGTACCGCCACCAACCCTATATATCATCACTTTTGTTTTATCTGCATTTACCCTTAAGCCCTTGTACTCCATACCATCTCTCCACTTCTTAAATCTTTCCTCAGCCTCCCCTTCATTCTCAGCAATCAACACCAAATCATCAGCATACAACATCTCCCATGGGAGTCCATCTCTGAAGTCACGTGAGAGGGCTTCGAGCACCATGATAAACAACAAAGGACTCAAAACTGACCCCTGATGCACACCAACATTCAACGGAAAACTCATCACTCAAAACTCCATTCACTCTTATCTGGGTGCGAGCACCCACGTACATGGCCATAACCACCCTAACCAGCCACTCTTCCAACCCCAGCTTTCTCATTGCCCACTTCACCACCTCTCTAGGGACTCTGTCAAAGGCCTTTTCCAAATCAACAAAAACAAAATACAATTCCCTTTTCTTTCCAATATATTTTTCCTGATGCTGTCGAACAATGAATATGGCATCAGTGGTCCCCCTGCCTGGCATAAACCCAAATTGCATCTCATTGATATTCACTCTTTCTCTAATCATACCTTCTAGAACTCTCTCCATTACTTTCATTATCTGATCTAAGAGCTTTATACCTCTGTAATTTCCTCTTTCCAGGGCATCACTCTTTCCTTTGTACACATTTACAATTACACTCTTCAGCCAATCATCTGGGACCACACACTCATATATAATCATATTTATCAGGTCAGTGACTAACCTCACCCCAATATCTCCTGAGGCCTTCAACATTTCAGCAGTCAACCCAGACACACCTGCCGCCTTCCCCACCCGCATCCTGCCTATTGCCTGACTCAGTAGCAGCGTCAATCAAAGGCCAGAGGCCAAACACCGGATCAGCTGGCTCCAAACCTTCCCTATCCCAATCAAACTCCTCATTCAACAACCGGCTATAATGCTCTCTCCATGCATCTTTAATATCCTCACTGTTCACCACTACCCTTCCTTCATCATTCTTCACACACTGCTCGCCTACAATGTCCCGATTGTCTCTCTTCACCTGATTTGCCACCCTAAAAACCATATTTTTCCTTCCTTCATGATTTAGATTATCAAGTAAAAGTCTCTGTGACTCAGACTTCGCGCTGTATACCTCTCTGTGTTAAAAAATTACCCTAAATGTTAATCATAATTTCCTGCTTGCAATTTAATTTTTTCATGCATGGTTTTTAAGTGCACCAGCTATGAAAATGGTTAAAGGCAGTCAATTTCATGTCCGGTCCTAACCTAACCTAACCTATGATTACCATAAAGATTTTCATGCCTAATCTGTTTTCATCATGCTGTAAATGTGTCAAAAAATTACCCTAAATGTTAAACATAATTTCCTGCTTGCAATTTAATTTTCTCATGCATGGTTTTTAAGTGCACCAGCTATGAAAAAGGTGAAAGGCAGTGAATTTTATGTCCGGTCCTAACCTAACCTAACCTATGCTTACCATAAAGATTTTCATGCCTAACCTGTTTTCATCATGCTGTAAATGTCTTAAAAAATTACCAGAAATGTTAATCATAATTTCCTGCTTGCAATTTAATTTTTTCATGCATGGTTTTTAAGTGCACCAGCTATGAAAAAGGTGAAAGGCAGTGAATTTCATGTCCGGTCCTAACCTAACCTAACCTAACCCATCCTAACCTAACCTATGCTGCAGGAAATTATGATTAACAAAATTGTTAGGTTAGGTTAGGTTATGACCGGACATGAAATTCACTGGCTTTCACCTTTTTCATAGCTGATGCACTTAACAACCATGCATGAAAAAATTAAATTGAAAGCAGGAAATTATGATTAACATTTAGCAAAAATTTTTAACACATTTACAGCATGCTGAAAACAGGTTAGACATGAAAATCTTTATGGTAATCATCTTGCTCACAAATCAAAGGCATTCACCTTTTTCATACATGGTGCACTTAAAAACCATGCATGAATAAATTAATTTGCAAGCTGGAAATTATGATTAACATTTAGTGTAATTTTTTAACACATTTACAGCATGATGAATACAGGTTGGACATGAAAATCTGTATGGTAATCATCTTGCACACAAATCAAAGGCATTCACCTTTTTCATAGCTGGTGCACTTAAAAACCATGCATGAAAAAATTAAATTGAAAGCAGGAAATTATGATTAACATTTAGGGTAATTTTTTAACCCATTTACAGCATGCTGAAAACAGATTAGACATGAAAATCATTATGGAAATCATCTTTCACACAGTTTATGCATGAGATTAATGATTTGTAAAGAAAAAAACTAGGAATTTTGATGAAGTTAGGTTACTTTTGAGAAAGATGCCGCCGTCGTGATGTATAACCCGCTCGATCATCTCAGACCCTAACAGGAAGACCTTGCACCTGACACACCTTTGCACTTCTGCTGCACTCGACAATCACCAGCACTTCTCACCAGCACTTTCCACAACGTTTTCTTTCGCATAACTGGGCTCACATCACTTCACTGCACTGTACATAACAGTAAATTCCCGTGTGGTCTAGTGATGAGTCCTGGAGAATTTAGTCGCTGTCAGAGTCCGAGATGAGCTGACGGAGGCGGCATAGGGGCCTCTCGGTGGGGCGTGGTGATACGCTATCCAGTGCAGAGGACTCCGAAGATAGACGCAAACTAACATCCAGTGGTGACTCCGCCGTGCCTGATGTGCTGGGCTGTGGCTCGGAGCTAGAAGGCCTGTCTTGGTGAGATGATGGTGTGGAGCGAGGGTTGACGACGGCAGGGTTGACTGGCCTGAAAAAACTGTCAATGGTGGATTGACGCAAGCAACGACGATTCTAACAATTAATGATGCGCTGCTTGAAAGCTCGCACTTCACCCACAAATCCCAAGGGCCCCATCTCCCTGTCGCAGTCTGGGTGTTCTAGGCAGTCAAGGACGAACTCCACATATTCCCGGAGTGTGCTCAGCTTGGGGATGGTTGGGGTAGTGGCAAGCCGTGAGGAGTCCGCATCATTGTTTCTGTCCTTGTCGGAATCTTCCTGCTGGGTACTCGGACCGGCAACAGTAGATGCACTCTTGGTATCAGACATGATCTGATACCCAGGAGCGCCCTCGTTGTCATCCAACCACTCACGCACTTCGTCGACATCCACATTGTCTCCACCCGCATGAAGCCTTGCATGGAAGTCATCCACATCAAAACTTAGAAGATCGTGCACAGCGTCACTACCATGAAGCAGCCGAGACCAACCATTTTCTAAAGTCTTGACAGAGACTTCCTTCCATGCACTGGCTCAGTTGTAGATGGCAGACATGAGGTTGTATCGGCGAAGGTTTTCGACAGTTTTTTGTCCTCGCATGTCTCGTCCTTTCCTGCGATCGTCCTCGTCCTCGTACACAACCATCACCTCGTCCAAAAACTTCCGGCGGTATAGCCTCTTTGTTGCCACAATCACTCCCTGGTCCATTGGTTGGATGAGAGCAGTCGTATTAGGTGGCAAAAACAGACACCTTATGCAGCCATTCTCAGCCACCGACTCCTTCTCTGACGGATGCGCAGGTGCATTGTCTAGAATCAGGTGGGCCTTTACCTGGTCTCGTGGGATTTTCAGCGTCTCCGTCTGATAACGAATGACCTCCTTGACAAAGTGTTGGTGGAACCAATTTCTGAAGATCTTGTTTGTGAACCAAGCCTTCAAAGAATGATACCACATGACAGGAAGGGCATCCATTAACCCACGAAGGCACCTAGGCTGCTTTGCACGGCCTACAATAACGGGGTTGAGCCGGTGCATGCCTTTAGCATTGGCACAGCACAAAGCAGACATCCGTTGCTTGGAGAGCTTTGGACCAGGCACACGCTTCTCCGTCTCCTCTGCAAGAGTGTTTGTGGGTATTGAATGATAAAATAGGCCAGTTTCATCAGCGTTGTAGACTTGACCGAGAGTTAGGCCCTCCCTATCAATCAAGCCATTCACCTTCTGCCGAAACTGTTCTATTCCTTCGTCATTAGCGTCCAGAGCTTAGCCATGGGTCTTACGGTTGGTAAGTCCGTGTCGTAACTTGAACGTGAAGAGCCAACCTTCAGATGCTTTGAAGTCTGGGGTGTTGTGTAGCCTTGCGAACTTCTCAGCAGCAGCTTTCAGCTCCGTTCCACGTACCAATACACCAGCAGCATGTTGTTGTCGATACCAAATCAGCGTGGAACGGTTGATGTCTGCATACTTAGGAGTAAACATCACCTTCCTCTCCACGTTTCGTCTGGTCTTCGAAGCGAAATCAGCCGTGTACTGCTGTAGTTTGTCTCGGGACTTCTTGATATCAAACAAGGTGGAGCGAGGGAGGTTGAATTCACGAAGAATCCGTGATGTCGGCCACCCGGCGTCGACCTTCTCCAATACCTCCCTCTTCTTCTCCAGAGTCAGAACCACTTTCTTCCTTTTCTCAGGTGGCGGGGCCATCATCACACACATGATGAAGAAGGTGAAGAGCAGTATCAAGCCCTGCAGGAGGTAGGGTTTCACCACAAAAGCAATCACTTCGGCCACCATTGTCAGAGCGTGTTTACGAGGCAGGAACAGAGCGTGAAATGGAACTGACAGACAGGCGCCACGCGCGAAAACACAGCCTGTCTGCGCGCATGGGAAATTCAAACTGACGTGGTCCAAAAAAATCGGATTTTTTTTTGGATTTTTTCGAATTTTTGGGCATTTGGGGGGTGCGGACAACCCACAATGTCCGAACAGTGATGCATCCGAATACTGTGCGTCTGAATAGTAGAGAGATTACTTATATATATATATATATATATATATATATATATATATGTATAGTATAGTATAGTATAGTATATATATACAGTAATCCCTCCATTATTCGACGCAATAGAGCCAAAGCCATGTCCAGACATTGGTCTTGTCCGAATATTGGGCCCGGAAGCTCCAGCACTGGTCATTCATGACCCTAACCTAACCTAACCTAAATCAGAAAAGTACCTTCCTACCTCCCTGCCGGACATGTATAGCACTTATTTAGGTCCCTTTTCACATAAATAATGCACACAAAGCATGAATTAATTGAATTTTAACCAAGAAATGATGATTTAGAGGTGAGTGAGGCATAGGTGGTCAGAGCTTGCCAGCATAGTATAAGTAAGTATCGGACATGGATTTCATCTTTTCTCACATTTTATGCACTAAATTATTGGATACAAAGCATCAAATACAGTAAATGATGTAAATTGCTACCAAAAAATGGTTAGGTTAGGTTAGGGTAGGTTAGGTTAAGACCGGACATGAAATTCACTGGCATTCACCTTTTTCATTGCTTGTGCACTTAAAAACCATGCATGAAAAAATTAAATTGCAAGCAGGAAATTATGATTAACATTTTTGGAAATTTTTTAACACATTTACAGCATGATAAAAACAGGTTAGACATGAAAATCTATAAGGTAATCATAGGTTAGGTTAGGATAGGTTAGGTTAGGTTAGGTTAGGTTATGACCGGACATGAAATTCACTGGCTTTCACCATTTTCATAGCTGGTGCACTTAAAAACCATGCATGAAAAAATTAAATTGCAAGCAGGAAATTATGATTAACATTTTTGGAAATTTAACACATTTACAGCATGATGAAAAGAGGTTAGACATGAAAATCATTATGGAAATCATCTTTCACACAGTTTATGCATGAGGTTAATGATATGGAAAGAACAAAACAAGGTATTTTGATGAAGTTAGGGTACTTACGAAAAAGAAGCCGCCGTCCTGATGCAATAACCCACTCTATCATCTCAGACTCTGACATGAAGACCTTGCACCTGACACACCTTTCCAATTGACAGTCACCAGCACTTCTCACCAATACTTTCCACAATGTTTTTTTTTTATAACTGGTATCACATCACTTCACTGCACTGTACATAACAGTAAATTCCCATGTGGTCTATTGACGATTCCTGGAGAATTTAGTCACTGTCAGAGTCCGAGATGAGCTGACGGAGGCGGCGTAGGGGCATGTTGGTGGGACGTGGTGATACACTATCCACTACAGAGGACTCCGAAGATAGACACAAACTAACATCCAGCGGTGACTCAGCCATACCTGATGTGCTGGGCTGTGGTTCTGAGCTTGAATGCCTGTCTTGGTGAGATGATTGTGTGGAGCGAGGGTTGACGACGGCATTGTTGACTGGCCTGAAAAAACTGTCAATGGTCGATTGACGCAAAGGACGACGATTAATGATGCGCTGCCTGAAAGCTCACACTTTACCCGCAAAACCCAAGGGCCCCATCTCCCTGTCGCAGTCCGGGTGTTCTAGGTAGTCAAGTACGAACTCCATATACTCCCAGAGTGTGCTCAGCCTGGGGATGGTTGGGGTAGTGGCAAGCCGTGAGGAATCCGCATCATCATCGCTGTCCTCGTCGGAATCTTCCTGCTGGGTTCTCAGACCGGCAACAGTAGATGCGATCTTGGCATCAGACATGATCTGATACCCAGGATCGCCCTCGTCGTCATCCAACCACTCGTGCACTTTGTCGACATCCACATTGTCTCCACCTGTACGAAGCCTTGCATGAAAGTCATCCACGTCAAAACCAAGAAAATCGTGCACCATGTCACTTCCATGAAGCAGCCGAGACCAACCATTTTCTAAAGTCTTGACAGATACTTCCTTCCATGCACTGGCCCAGTTGTAGATGGCAGACTTGAGGTTGTATCGGCGAATGTTTTCGAGAGTTTTTTGTCCTTGCATGTCTTGTCCTTCCCTGTGATCGTCCTCGTCCTCGTACACAATTATCACCTCGTCCAAAAACTTCTGTCGGTATAGCCTCTTCATTGCCACAATCACTCCCTGGTCCATTGGTTGGATGAGAGCAGTTGTATTAGGTGGCAAAAACAGACACCTGATCTGACCATTCTCAGTCACCAACTCCTTGTCTGACGGATGCGCAGGTGCATTGTCTAGAATCAGGAGGGCCTTTACCTGGTCTCGTGGGATTTTCAGTGTCTCCGTCTGATAACAAATGACCTTCTTTACAAAGTGTTGGTGGAACCAATTTCTGAAGATCTTGGTTGTGAACCAAGCCTTCAGAGAATGATACCACACGACAGGAAGGGCATCCATTAACCCATGAAGGCACCTAGGCTGCTTTGCACGGCCTACAATAACGGGGTTGAGCCGGTGCATGCTGTTAGCATTTGCACAGCACAAAGCAGACACCTGTTGCTTGGAGAGCTTTGGACCAGGCACACAGGTATGTATCTGGATTCTAAGCAATGGCTTTCAGCCTGTACCATCAGTGGTCTCCCAGGCACGTACCACATCTCTCCACACGACAGACACAACAACACTGTTTTTTCTACACTGAGAAGTGACTCACCGGTGGTCATTTCTCGATGGCTTCTTCTAGCTGGGAACATTGAGAGCAGTCCAGGACCCACTAGCAAATACATATGTCCAATATGCTCAAAACCTATCACTTCGAGCCAACAGACATAGGGTTCAGTTCAGTGCAATTCCTGCAAGAACTGGACCCATTACACCTGCACAACACTTGCATCCAGAAAACATTACACAAACACCTGGACCTGCTCCTTATGCTCCTTCCCCCCACCCACTAACCCTCCCACCAACCCTACTCCTACTTCCTCCACACCTCCTCAGCCTAACCTACCGATCCTTCCCACACCATTCAATCCCCCAACCCCTCCCATTCCACCCCAGCCTAATCCACCCATACCCTTACCTCCATCACAACCTTCTCCTACTCCTTACCGTCCACCCACACCACCACCTCCCCCCTGTGCTGCAGCAGCCAACACACATTGCACACACAACATAAACATCCTTCAGTTAAACATAGATGGCATTAACACCAAAAAACAAGAACTCACACAATTCATCAAACAACATTACATACACATTGCCATCTTACAAGAAACAACTACACAGAACACAAAAAACACCTACATTTCTTAATTTCACCACCATTCGACAAGACTGGGCCGACGGCGGTGGCGGTGGACTCATCACCTTGGTACATATATCCATAAACTTTTCAGATACCAGTGCACACACAAAGTCACTTCTCCCCCCACATGACACTACAATCAATTAAAATAGGCACAGGTAACAAATCACACATAACAATCGCCAACACATACTGCACATTCCCCCCAAGTCATCCCCCACAGCACCACATACTCTCCACAAATACACCATATCACTAACATACCCAACATCATCCTTGGTGGTGATTTCAGTGCCAAGGCGTTGGCCTGGCATGTCAACAGCTGACACAGACAGATGGCTTTTACAACAATCCCCAACAGATCATCTTTTCATACTTAATCTCCATCAACATACCCATCTTCCACACCAAGCCCTCTTCCATGCATCATCTCCAGACATCACCTTCTGCTCCCCAAACCTCTCCCCCACAACTTCCTGGAGAGTGGTCAGAACCCTTGCCTCTGACCACCTCCCGATTATCATCACAACCAAAACCAGAATCACCCCTGCTGGCCACAGACACACATACATTAATTATAAGAGAGCCAACTGGGAGGCCTTCACAGCTGAAACAGAACAACAATTTGAAACACTAAACAGTAAATCCATCACAGACATCAACACCGCTGTGCACACTTTCAGTACAATTGCAGACAAAAGACACATCCCTAGAGGCAATAGAAAAAGACACAACCCCAACTTCACACCAGAAATTCAAGGCCTCATCAGTCAACGGGACACACTACGACACTTCCCAACGCCCCATACACAAGACACTGTACAACAAATACAAGAACTCAACACTTAGATAAACAATAAAATATCAGAACAGCAAACACTAAATTGGAATAATTATCTCCAAACACTTGATCACAAAACAAACACCAGCAAACTCTACAAAACACTGAACAGCATCACACTCTCCAGCAGCATCACTACACAATCACATGCTGCCATCGCAACAACAGACACCATAGCTTCAAACAAACAACAAGCAAACACTCTCATCAGTTACTTTTCACATGTTAGCCATCTAAACCCCCATCACGACGACTGGCGTATCCGACGTAAGAGACTGTTCCCCACAGACCCAGGCTTTGCACCTTTCACTTACAACCAGACAAGGCCAACATACACCTTAAACACCTTGGACCAGGCATACAAGCACTCACCAACATATCAAACTACAGCTACTCACAACATAATACCCAACATCTGGAAGCATGGCATTATCATCACTATCCCAAACCCAACAAAGACTAAATGTTACCTTCCTCACAGCACCCCATCACATTCCTCTGCACCCCCTCCAAAGTCACTGAATGTCTGGTACTACAACTAGTTACGCTTCACACCCCCCTAGCCTCATCACTACATGATTTTATGCCACTACATTTCACAAACACTTTGCTTACAGACCCCACACACAGAGTTTTTGATGGCATGAATTCAGCTAGGCCACCACACTGGACACTTCTTGTTACACTAGACATTAGTAAAGCTTTTGATGCCATCCCCCACCACTACCTCACAAACAAAATATTGAACACAAACATGCACAATAACACAAAAAGATGGCTAACAATCTAACTAGCAGGCAGATGTGCACATGTAACATTTCCTGGTCAGTCTTCGAACATTAGAAACTTCACAAATGGCAGCCCCCAAGGATCTGTTTTGTCCCCTACACTCTTTAACCTATACATGCACAATATACCCACACACCACAGGTACAATAGCTTCCTTTTTTTTTTTTTTTTTTTTAATAATGCAAGGAAGAAGGAACCAAAGGCCACAGGCCTGCATACTGTTCCTTCCAAGAAAAAGCAAAAACAATACAAAAGAGAGCCAAATTCAAGATCCGTTCATTTCGAGATGCCTGGACACACTGCGTTTGAAAAACTGGAGATCATAGGAAGTAGGAAATACAGACAGAGGAAGACAGTTCCAGAGTTGACCAGTTGCATAAATGAAGGACTGGGAGTAACGGTTAACTCTTGCATTAGACAGTTGGACAGAAAAGGGATGAGAGTTTGTTGCTAGGTGGGTACTACGTGCCCGTCGTAGAGGTGGAGGGATGCAAGCAGACAGTTCAGAGGAACAGTGACCGTTGAAGTAGCGATAGAAAAGAGATAAAGATGCAACAGTGCGGTGAAGAGACAAAGGTTGAAGGGAATCAGTAAGAGGAGGAGAGTTAATGAGACGAAAAGCCTTTGACTCCACCCTATTGAGAAGAGCTGCATGTGGGGAGCCTCCCCACACATGAGAGTTGTACTCCATACACGGGCAAATAAAACCCATGTACAAGGTCAACAACTGTGCAGGGGTAAAGAAGGTAAAGAAAGTTCGGAATTGGCTTAGCACACCTAATCTCTTGGAAGCAGATTTCACAAGAGATGTAATATGTTCTTTCCAAGACAAATCCCGAGAGAATGAAACCCCAAGCATGTTCAAGGATGATGCAGGACATAACTGTTCATTATTAAACATTAGTGGGTAATCCTGAGGAAGATTTTGTCGGGTTGATAAGTGTAAGAACTTAGTTTTTGATGCATTAAAAATAACAAGATTATTTTTACCCCAATCAGAGATACGAGCCAAGTCAGACATTAGGTGTGCCATAGCCTCATCCCTTGTTTGTTGAAGTAACTGCTGAGATGGACGTTGCGGAAACCGAACGGAAAGGTGAAGGGTGGAATCATCAGCATATGAGTGGATAGGGTTAGATGTACAGCTTAGAAGGTCATTGATGAATAAAAGGAAGAGAGTTGGTGATAGGACAGAGCCCCACTGAGGAACACCACTGTTGATAGGTCTAGGAGAAGAACGATGGCCGTCTACAACAGCGGCTATAGAACGACCAGAAAGGGAGCTAGAGATGAAGGCACAGATAGAAGGATGGAAACCATAGGAGAGCAGTTTGGAAATTAAAGATTTATGCCAGACTCGATCGAAAGCCTTTGAGATGTCAACGACATAATGCTTACATGTACACACCAAAATGCAAACACAGCTGCAGACATCCTCCAACCTTACCTAAACACACTACATGATTGGTTCACCACAAACAGGCTCAAAAAAGCCCCAGCCAAATCTATAGTGACACTTCTCATAAACTGGACAGCAGAACAACACAGTCACATTCCACACTACCATAAACAACCCTCCCTTGTCACTCACACACACACACACACAAAATCCTTGGTGTAACATACTGTACATCAATGTCATTTAAACAGCACATCACAAACAAAAAATAAATTAACACAAAGACTCAGTGCCTTGAGGTCACATGCCCATACAATATTTGGACACAACACAGAAACCACCACCATAGTATACAAACAATATATACATTCAGTGATGAATTATGCAAGCCCTGCTTGGGCTCCTAACCTCACCAAAGCACACTATAACACTCTACAGACCATACAGAACAAGGCCCTAAAAATAATCACAGGCTGCACAGCTACTACACCCACAGACAACCTACATCAAGAAACCAAAGTCCTCAAAGTCAAAGATCATCTAGACATGAGAGGCACCCAGATTCTTACTACAGCCTCCACAAACCCACAACATCCACTACATTACATGGCAACACATCCACACAGACCAAGGAACATCAAAACAACACCCAGCACGCAATATCATACACAAATACTGTCATCTCTACCCCCTTGCCCACCTCAGACCAACTTCCAGAAACATATCCATACTCAAATCACTCGCCATTCCATTCAGTCACTTGAAGACAACACACAGCTGCATGCACGGCCTCCTGATATCCGTCCTTCTGAATCCTATCTCCCTTGTGAGGACAGGGTCTACCTGGCCAGGCTGAGATGTGGGCATCATCCAGCCCTCTTAAGTTATCAGAAGAGGCTGGATGACTCCATCGCTGATGCCAGTCCAGGATGTAACACAGCACCCCATACTATTAAGCACATTATGGAAGACTGCATTGCACACAATCACCTAGGCCAACAACACAACATACACTCCTTGAGAGCTCTGTGGGAAAGCCCGGTCTCGGCCGTGTCCTTCCCTAGGGACTCGGGGCTGTTTGGCTAGACTGCCTAGGGCACTACTACTACTACTACTACCATCAGTGGATAGACGGGACATGAAGTTAACAGTATTCAGTATAATGCTTTTCAAATACTGGGTATATAATAAACAAAAAAATCAAATAAATTGAATAAATAAAAAAAATCATTGATTTTTTATTGTTTCATTGAAAAAAAAAATGACATAGGTCAAGAGTGAGAGCAGTGGAAATGAGTTATTTGAGAGGAGCATGTGGAGTCACGTGGAGAGACAGACTAACAAATGTGAAAACGAAGGAGCGTTGTTGTGTGGATGTGGATGTGATAGGAAGCGTTAGGAGAAACACATTGAGGTGGTTTGGCCATGTGGAGAGGATGGAGAGTGAGAGACTGACAAGGAGAGTGTATGTGAGTGAGGGGGAGGAAGGGAGAGGGAGGGGGAGGCCAAAGATGAGATGGAAGGATGGAGTGGAGAGGTATATGAGAGAGAGGAGCGTGAGCTGGGAGCAGGGCAGTGCAATGGCGGGGGACAGGGCAACATGGAGGCGATTTGTTTGTGACCACCCCTTACGGGATTAACGCGTCTGGCAATAGATAGATAGATAGAAGAATAGTTTTGGAAACTTTTGAGACACAAGATATTAAAGGAATTGGGTGATAGTTTGAGGGTTGGGAATGGTCACCCTTCTTTGAGACTGGCTGAATGAGAGCAAACTTCCAGCAAGGAGGAAAGGAACAAGTTGATAGACAGAGGTGAAAGAGTTTACCTAGGCAGGGTGTAACCACAGAAGCACAGTTCTTGAGGACAACAGGAGGGACCCCATGAGACCCATATATCTTGTTAATATTGAGGCCAGTGATAGCAGAAAATACATCAGCTGAAGAAAATTTTAATGTCGGCCATGAGGAAGTCAGAGGGGGTGAAGTGATGGAGGAACAGCACTGGAATCATCTAAGTTGGAATTGGAGCAGAAAGTCTGAGCGATGAGATCTTCTTTATCAGTAGAAGAAATAGCTACAGAACCATCAAAGTAGAAAAGAGGAGGGAAGGATGATGAGGTAAAGTTGTTAGAAAGGTTTTTGGCAGGGTGCCGGAAGGAGCGGGAAGAATTCAAGTTGGAGAGTTGAGAGAATTTAGTGCGGATGAAATTATTTTTAGCAGAGCGAAGAACAAACAACACGATTCCGGACAGAAACATAAAAAAGATGTGATTCAGGGATTGGTTGGCTCCGGTACCTTGTATAGGCCCTCTCCTTGTTGTGGACAGCATTAGAACAAGCGTGATTGCATTAGGCAGAGGATATGAGAAAGGAATGTATGCTTCCATATCCGAGAGAATAACCTCCGTAATGCTCAAGGTACACTCAGATAGCTCCTGGCCGTGGAAACAATAATCACTCCAGGGAAAATCCAAGAAGTATTGCCTAAAGGCCTCCCGATCAGCAGCTCCAAAGTGCCACCATTGATGTTTCTTTGGAGAGTCCACACTCCATAGTGGAGCGATAGGACAGGTTAAGATAATAAGGTTGTGATTTCAGGAGCTCAACAAAGAGGGAAGATTAACAGTGTAAGCAGAAGGATTAGTTGTAAAGAAGAGGTCAAGTATATTGGGTCTCTCTCCAAGGCAGTCAGGGATACAGGTAGGGTGCTGTACAAGCTGCACTAGGTCATTGAGGATTGAATAGATGTAGGCTTGTTCACCAGGTGAATCAGTGAAAGGAGAGGAGAGCCAAAGGTAGTGGTGAACATTGAAATCTCCTAGAATGGAGATTTCAGAGAAAGGAGAAACAGATAGGATGTGTTCCATCTTAGAAGTAAGATAGTTGAAGAATTTTTCATAGTCAGTAGAATTAGGGGATAAGTAAACAGCACAGATATATTTAGTCAGAGAATGACAGGAAAGCCGAAGCCAGAGAATAGAGAACTCGGAAGAAACCAGTTCAGGAAGAAACCAGTCATTGCGTACATATACACTACAGCCACCTTTGGCTTTGAAATGAGGGTAGAGAAAGTAGGAGGATACAGAAAAAGGTTTGCTATCAGTTGCCCCAGACAGCTGAGTCTCAGTCAAAAGAGAAGATGAGGTTTAGAGGAGAGGTTGTGCTTAATAGAGAGAAAGTTAGAGGAAAGGCCACGAATGTTCAGAAATGAAGAAGTGAGTCAGACGGTGGTTCCAGGCAGGTCGGTGAGTCATCACCCCCCACCCCCGCCATGGGGACTCCGAGGCTATGTTATTAGTAATCTCTCCATTATCCGACATAATAGAGCCAAAGGCATGTCCGAATATTGGTTTTGTCCGGATATTGGTCCTGAAGCTCCAGCACTGGTTTTTCATGATCCTAACCTAACCTAACCTAAATCAGAAAACTACCTTCCTACCTCCCTACTGGACATGTATAGCACTTATTTAGGTCCCTTTTCACATAAATAATGCACACATAACATGAATTTATTGGATTTTAACCAAAAAATTATGATTTAGAGGTGAGTGAGTCATAGGTGCTCAGAACTTGCCAGCATAGTATAAGTAGGTATCTGACATGGAAATCATCATTTCTCACATTTTATGCACTAAATTATTGGATACAAAGCATCAAATACAGTAAATGATGTAAATTGCTACCAGAAATATGGTTAGGTTAGGTTAGGTTATGACCGGATATGAAATTCACTGCCTTTCACCTTTTTCCTAGCTGGTGCACTTAAGAACCATGCATGAAAGAATTAAATTAAAAGCAGGAAATTATGATTAACA
>JAGKTI010022676.1:0-15150 GCA_018397915.1 Birgus latro
CACCCTACCCGTATCCCTGACCGCCTTGGAGAGAGTTCCAACATACTTGACCTTTTCCTAACAACTAATCCTTCTGCTTACACTGTTCATCTTTTCTCTCCGTTGGGCTCCTCCGATCATAATCTTATTACCTTAACATGTCCAATCGCTGCTCCAGTACGGCCTGAGGACCCTCCAAAGAAACGCCGCCTGTGGCACTTTGGAGCTGCAGATTGGGAGGCCCTCAGGCAGTACTTCCTTGATTTTCCATGGAATGATTATTGCTTCCTTGGCCAGGAACCATCTGAGTGTGCCTTGCGCGTTACGGAGGTTATTCTCTCGGGCATGGAAGCATACATTCCTTTCTCATATCCTCTGACTAATGCAAGAAAGCCTTGGTTTAATCACGCTTGTTCTAATGCTGTCCGCAACAAGGAGAGGGCCTATAAGAGGTACCGGAGCCATCCCACCCCTGAATCACACCTTTTATATATTTCTGCCCGGAATTGTGCTAAGTCTGTTCTTCGCTCTGCTAAAAACAATTTCATCCGTGCTAAATGTTCTCAACTCTCCAACTCGAATTCTTCTCGCTCCTTCTGGCACCTTGCCAAAAACCTTTCTAACAACTTTACCTCATCATCCTTCCCTCCTCTTTTCTACTCTGATGGCTCTGTAGCTATTTCTTCTACTGATAAAGCAGATCTCTTCGCTCAGACTTTCTCCTCCAATTCCAACTTAGACGATTCCGGTGCTATTCCTCCATCACTTCCCCCCTTTGACTTCCTCTTGACTGACATTAAAATTTCTTCAGCTGATGTGTTTTCTGCCATCACTGGCCTCAATACTAAAAAGGCATATGGGCCTGATGGAGTCCCTCCTGTTGTCCTCAAAAACTGTGTTTCTGTGCTTACACCCTGCCTAGGTAAACTCTTTCGCCTTTGTCTCTCAACTTGTACCTTTCCTTCTTGCTGGAAGTTTGCTCTCATTCAGCCAGTCCCAAAGAAGGGTGACCATTCCCAACCTTCTAACTATCGTCCAATTGCTTTAACATCCTGTGTCTCAATAGTTTTCGAGTCAATTCTTAACAGAAAAATGTTAAAGCATCTTTCCTGTCACAACCTTCTTTCAGATCATCAGTATGGGTTCCGTCAGGGACGCTCCACTGGCGATCTTCTCACCTACCTTTCAGACTCTTGGTCATCCTCCTTTCGGGACTTTGGCGAAAGCTTTGTCATTGCACTTGACATCTCAAAGGCTTTCGATCGAGTCTGGCATAAATCTTTAATTTCCAAACTGCCCTCCTACTGTTTCTATCCTTCTGTCTGTGCCTTCATCTCTAGCTTCCTTTCTGGTCATTCTGTAGCCGCTGTTGTAGACGGCCATCGTTCCTCTCGTAGACCTATCAACAGTGGTGTTCCTCAGGGCTCTGTCCTATCACCTACTCTCTTCCTTTTATTTATCAATGACCTTCTAAGCTGTACATCTAACCCTATCCACTCATATGCTGATGATTCCACCCTTCACCTTTCCATTCGGTTCCTGCAACGTCCATCTCAGCAGTTACTTCAACAAAAAAGGGATGAGGCTATGGCACACCTAATGTCTGACTTGGCTCGTATCTCTGATTGGGGTAAAAATAATCTTGTTATTTGTAATGCATCAAAAACTCAGTTCTTACACTTATCAACCCAAGAAAATCTTCCTCAGGATTACCCACTAATGTTTAATAATGAACAGTTATGTCCTGCATCATCCTTGGAACATGCTTGGGGTTTCATTCTCTCGGGATTTGTCTTGGAAAGAACATATTACATCTCTTGTGAAATCTGCTTCCAAGAGATTAGGTGTGCTAAGCCGATTCCGAACTTTCTTTACCCTTGCACAGTTGTTGACCTTGTACACGGGTTTTATTCGCCTGTGTATGGAGTACAACTCTCACACGGGTTTTATTCGCCCGTGTATGGAGTACAACTCTCATGTGTGGGGAGGCTCCCCATATGCAGCTCTTCTCAATAGGGTGGAGTCAAAGGCTTTTCATCTCATTAACACTCCTCTTCTTACTGATTCCCTTCAACCTTTGTCTCTTCGCTGCACTGTTGCATCTTTATATCTCTTCTATCGCTACTTCAATGGTCACTGTTCCTCTGAACTGTCTGCTTGCATCCCTCTACCTCTACGACGGGCACGTAGTACCCGTCTAGCAACAAACTCTCATCTCTTTTCTGTCCAACTCTCTAATGCAAGAGTTAACCGTTACTCCCAGTCCTTCTTCCTCTGTCTGTATTTCCTACTTCCTATGATCTCCAGTCTTTCAAACGCAGTGTGTCCAGGCATCTCGAATTGAACGGATCTTGAATTTGGCTCTCTTTTGTATTGTTTCTGCTTTTTCTTGGAAGGAACAGTATGCAGGCCTGTGGCCTTTGGTTCCTTCTTCCTTGCATAGAAAAAAAAATAAAATAAAATAAACAACAATCCAGCTCCTAAATATTCCTTTGATAATGGTGGGCGCACACTTATCTGCGATTACTATCGCATTACAATACCTGGTCGCCAAATCAACAAGGACTAAGAAATAATGCCTTCCCCAAGCTTTTAAATCCATGGCTATGGCTTTGTTAAACTTAGATGCCATGGGCAAACTGGCTACGGGTCGGGGCTTGGCTTTCTTAAATCTGCAACAGACTGTACAAGCATCAGATACAGCCTTGACAGCCTGTTCCAGTTTTGAACTTTTAATTCCCGCATCTGTGATCAGTATAATTAGTTTTGCCGATGTTGGGTGTCCAAATTGCCTGTGAAGCTTGAAAGCGGTTTTTTCTACATCACCCCCACGAGTTGCCAACATGATTGTTTCACAAAATTCATGATCTAGTCATAAGGAAATTGGAAGTAAGTAATGGCCTGATGATGAGGACTTTAAATCATTGATAGTTCCACAAATTTTGACCTGGTCAGTTCCAAGGTTAATCAACATTTTTGCTTTTTTCATGGAACGTCTACTCAACCTCAAGGGAATATTGCAGTCCACAACATCAGTCACGATGGTAGCACGCATGTTTCCAATGTAGCAGGGCACAGTAACACGTTTGAGGGAAGAAACTGTGACACCATCAGCAAAAGTAAACGTTGAGGATGACGCTTCTTCTTTTACAGCATCACGTTCATAATCAGTGAGCTCACTTAGATAGCAATTGATCCATTCAACTCCACATACAGTTGTAGAACACCCTGTGTCTGGAAGAGCACATCCCTTAGATTCTTCTACTAGAGTCTGTGACTTACCTCTACTAGCGGCATCATCCGCATAGCCCATAAACAACGACAGAAGCACTGTTTCAGAATTCTCTTCTCGACTGCCGTAGTTTTTGTATGCATCCAGACAGTCACGTGCCCAATGAAATCTAGAATCACATACGAAACACTTCTATACCTTTCCGTCAGGCCCAAGTGGATTCTGCCTCCTGCCGGTGGATGAGCGTTGGGGAATTCTAGCAGATACGGTTGAACATCGGCCACTACCACGACGTCGATCACGTATTGCACCACCCCGCAACATTCTCCGTCCTCGTCGGGTACCTCTAGCATAAAGCGTTTCCTCACCCTCAACTTCGTCACTTCAAGATACTGGTTCGTCTTTCACCTCCCGGGCGGACACAGATGCCTCGTTCTGCCTGCCAATTTCACCAGCAAAAATACGATTCAGGGCAGATTTCATATTTTCGTATGTTACCTCAGTTATCGCGGACATCACTAGTTGTCGTTCACTTTCTGAAAGTTTGCATGCAGCTAAGAGCATAGAAGCCATCACAGAATTTGGCAGTTCCATGTCCTGCTTGGTAAATTTGAAGTAAACATGCTCAAATTCTGTCACGAACTCCCGAATGTTCATATCACTGGCTCTTCTGAAGTTATATAGCTCATAAAACGCTGCAAACTGTCGACGTCCTTTGTCTATCTATCTATCTATCTATTGCCTGACGCCATAATCCCGTAAGGGGTGGCCATCTGACTCTAAAACGCTGCAAACTGTCAACGTCCTTTGTCCACGAGAAATAAACCGTCTAATTTCTTCAGCAGGGTCTGAACACCATCCTTCTGCTTTAAAACATCTGTTTCAATCTGCGAGGACGCCACCCTCGCTCTCCCAGACAATGACAGGTGAATAGCTAAAGCTTGTTTTTCTGCTGCTAGGTCCGTTAGGTTGCACCAAATGCCAATGTCTTTTTTCCAGCTCTCATATGTAAAATCATTTTCCAATTTTGGAGGCCACTTGGTCGAACACGACGCCATTCTCGAACTACGCTCTGCTACCAAAATGTTGGAACTAGACAAACCGCACTCACCCGGCCGGCTTTACGACGTGAACTGCCAAGGCTCCCGGTTGCATACCACAGGAACCTTCCGATGACGTCATCACTCATGACTTAGCAGATGTGTGCATGCGCACACACACTAACACTCACCATCCAACCTCACTGTGCATTCTGTGACTTCATTCCTCTCTTCCTCTCAACATTTAACTCTCTCTTCCATCTCTCAACTTCCTTCATGCCCCTGTTTCTTATCCACTTACTATATGCTTTCTTCTCTTGTGCCACAGCCTGTCTCACCTCTTCATTCCATCATGCTGTTCCTTGCACCCCCTCTTGTCTTCTCGTCACCCCACACACCACCTTACATGCTGCCCAGATTTCTTCTGTGAATATCTTGCTCTCACCTTCCACATCCCCCATCTGCTCCCAATCAGTTTTACCCAGTCGCTCCTCAACTTCTCCTGTATTCTGCCTTTTTTCCATCCTCTTGCAACCTTTCTACCTTCCTTGTATGGACTACTTCCTCCTGTCCTTCCCTTCTCCTACTCCTCCATTTTGTTTGAACCTTAAGAAAGTCCACTCCCCCAACCTCTGTATGTATCCATTACACATCTTCTCATTCTATCATCCACACACACACATAATCAGTCATTACCTTCTGTTCATTCATTTCACCACCCATTCATCTCATCACTTGCCACATATACCTGTGGATCATTCTGTGACTAAAGAGGGTATTCGCTATCACCAATCCCCTCCCTGCACAATTGTCCACCAGAGCACTTCCATTCTCTTAACTCATCTTGCTAAAATCTCTAGTGAGAATATAATTTTTTTTCTTTAACAGAAACTGGAAATCCTCATCCTCATCATCTTTATCCTTATCACCATTATCTCCTCCTCCTCCTCCGATGTCTTGCATACTCTGTGAATAGCCAAAACGGATGACCATGACAAATATCACCGGCTTACTTTACCTCACACACCTCCCTTCAGTATGCCAAAATAATGAGGTAATGACTTTAGAATAAACATTCCCATACTTTTGCATAAACTCTTTCATGTTAAGGGAGCAGCACTGGTTTTTGATGTGGAAAAAAAAAATCCTCATGGGATGTGCAAGAAATCCTAATATCATATATGGTTTACAGGTTATGCTTTGTGTGAAGACGTTCAACTCAGTCATTTGCTCTTGGAAATTGTATACAAACAGTGCATGGTGTTTTAGAAATCACATTAAGCTCGTGTGACTCACTAACAAAATAAAATTATCTGGTATTAGCTGGGATAGAATACTAGAATGTTACAGTCATTAGTATATCTCAGGCAAACTGTAAAACATTTCAGAACTTGACAAACCTTGAACTGAATTGAGATGTGCTCCCAGTCTCCCACATGATTTCCCATGGTAACCTCATCACCATGACAATGCCCTTGGAGTCTGGGCTTGAGTGTACGTCCAAAGAAGGACCCCAAATTGATTGTACACACATCCTTGCCTTGGTTGTAGGGATAAAACATCCAGTAGGTTACTGTGAATATCTGTGCCTTTTTCACATTTCGATTTGCTCTCCTTTTTTCTTGCCCATAGTTTACCACCCTCTGTGGTTGACCAAGTTCACGGCTTGTTCGATTGCCCTTCATCAGTTCTCTTTCACTATTAAGTTGCAGTTCATTGTTAGAAGCTTGTGTTTCTCTGCTCATTTCAGTTGGTGTTTCTGAAGGTCTCTCAGTAGTAAGGTGTGAGTGTCTTACAATCTCTCTGTCTGTACCGTTGTGCTGTGCTTTGGCATTATTGTCTATAACTTTTGAAGGAGCCTTGCCCTTTATGTAATGCTGTATAATTGGCTGTGGTGTCAAATGAGAATTTTCATTGCTGGTGATTGCCTCGTGTGTCTGTGTTTGGATTTCACTGAGGGCATATGTGTTCATGTACAACTGCCCTGTGAAATAACTCATATCTTCATTGGTAGGCTCTGTGGTGCTTTGGCCTTGCATATTGTTGCTGTTTTCATAATTAGAATGCATACTTGTATGTGATGGAGGACCTGGAGAATAATATTTTTCAGTCTGGTTCATATATTGGGGTATTTGAGCTGGATTTAGGCTGTTATTTAACTTCAGTGTTTGACCACTGACATCATGAAAAGATGTTTGAAAACTCTGTGACTGGTGGTGATGTGAAGTGATATACATTTTAGTTGTTGGTGTGGTGATAGCTAGTGTCTGACTGTTGTAAGTCTCTGTTCTTGGAATGTCTCTGTCAGCATGTAAAGATGTATTATTGTCTCCACTGGATAAGTGAGTGTTACTGTTTCCTGTATGTACTTGTAAGTTACTGACATGTTCATAACTGTGCTCCTCAGAATTAGCATGGTGAGGATCTGTAGCTGTGGTCCCGTGGTCTTTGTTACCTTGTAACATGCGACCTTCAAGAAGAGAATGTTCCTTTGATGAACTAATAGCACCCCAACCATCCCTTTTGATGGTGGTGTGTGAAGGGTGGTTGTGGACTGGTGGGCAGGAATGGATGACAGCATATACAGGAGGAGTATATTGGGTGGTAGGCATTGTGCCATGGAGGAACTCAGGCAGTGGACATGCGGGACAGTCTGGAGAATAAATGAGAAACACTTGTTGATTTTGTTGTGTTTCAAAAGAAAAGTTAGGGACAGCACAGTAGGTATGTTTTATATAGGTTTGTGAAAGTGCTTATATTTGTAACAAATAGTTATTGCTATGATAAAATTTCAATTTCTTAAATCAGTATAAGAAAAAAAAAAAATGTTATGCAGCCGGAAGTTTATTATTATTATTTTTGTACAGATGTGGTGAGATACCCAGATACAACATTTTCATACTTGCTTGTCATCCACCATCAGCATGCGCAATTGGGTTGATGGGAGACATATCAGACCAATTGTTAGTTGAGGTACTCTGAATTTATCAAAGAAAATACTTTATGTATGTTGGACAGTGATGATAGTGTTGGAGATGACACTTCTTAATGATAACATTGGTTGAACAAAAACCTGTCTATTTCATCAGCAGGGAAGTGGAAAAAAAAATGCATTGTGGGTGTAGGGCTAGTTCTGGAGATACACTACTTAATGCTAAGAATTGGGTTCACTGAAGAGCACAATGTTTTTAAAAAATGAAACAGGATGTGCTTGTTCAGGTTAAATATATTGCAAAGTATTCAGGCAGTGGGTGGGAAATAACGACTTGTTGTTATGATTATAGGGAGATATAGTGTGTTCCATCTAACTAGTTGCTGTACATAACCATACACCACCGATGATCAAGGTATGTGGTCATAGAAAAAGATCTTTAGATATTGCTCTTAAAGAAATATGAAGTACCTTCACTTGCAGTTTAGCATATTACCAGTTCTGAGGAGAGTGAGTAAAATATCAGAATGATTTATGCATACAGTGGTCATTGCAAGTGTTTCAGTAAAGGCCTAGTATAGAACACATCACTTAACTGCATGGAAGTGGCAGCCTTTTCAGAGGCACAGCACATCAGAGAGGGCCATATTACACCTTATGTAGGACATAACATGGCACAGTCACATGTACCTGATGCACAGTTGTGCAGCAGTACATTTTGAAGGATGAGTTCATGCCCTCCCAAAGTACAGTAGAGTCTCGATTACATGAAATTCATGGGACTTTCAGAACTTCGATTAATTGATTTTTATGGAAAAGAGAATATAATAATACAGTAATCTCTTGATTATTCAAACGGCCATTACCTGGGTGCTGTGATCCAAAACTTTATTCATATATTTTTTCCCAATATCCAGACAAAATGCCTGCGTCTGTTTTGAAATTATGGTCATGCGAGAAAGTTCCACCCGGACCGTCGAGAATAGTTCAGTGGCACCACCGTGTCAGGCTAGTTTGTTTATCCCACATCTGCCAGACACCCCTGTTGCTTGCCCTCAGTTCCTGCATTTCGTATGTGTAGTGAGCAACTCTTCCCGGACCATTGTAATGGTGGCGCATATGGTAGCTTTCGTGGTGGTTCCCTACCTGCTTCGGGCCTTGCTATGCCTTGCATGCCTAATCCTAGGGTGTGTGAAGATGGCCAGTTCACCAGGGAAAAGAAAGAGGGTAGTGCTGTCACTTTTTTTAAATGGAAGATCCTGGGTAAGATTGATGCGGGATGGTTGAATCGTGAGCGTTGACATTGATTTTATTCTATCGTACCATACTGTACCATGATTTTATTCCGTTTTACCGTGATTTTATTCCATTTTACCATTATGTTTTGTGTGCCCACTGCATTTTTCTTGTGTATCTGTTTTTTTCATCTTTTTCATGTCACTGCAGGGTATGGCCCTCCAGTGGTGATTGCCTGTCTGTGGTTGATGGGTCTGCTTGACCATGGTAATTGCTTGGCTGTGGTTTATAGGTCTGCTTGACCAGATAGGGTAGTATTAATCGACAGGAACAAGTGTTGAACAATGTACTGTGGCCGTTTACACAGGCTTTCAAAGTTAGGTTATGTTCGAATGGGGGCCAGGGGAGAAGTCCACCATCCAGACGGAGCCACTACCTGGACATGCCTTTGGCTTTGTTACGTCGGATAATCGAGGTATTATTGTATACAGTACTGTACGTACCTGTATTTATGAAAATACACCCCCATCATCATAGAAGTTGCACATGTAATAGCACATAATATACAAGAGAACAGTACTGTACAGTACTCATGAAACACACATTTCTGGTGTTCAGAGGACATTCCATGGTATAATCCAATGACAACCCAGTGATGTATTCCAGGTGCTCAGACTCCACCAGCCCATCAAATGCCACTCATTATTCACCATAAAAACACTTAAAGCACAACACTTTTGGAACAGTAACTTAAATTGTGAACTTAGCAAAAAAAAGTCCTAAACTTGGGTTCACTTTGGAAGGAGACCATGATATTTATCAGTGGTAAAGACAGAAGACAGAGCAGGGCACATCCAAACACAATGTAAACATGGCAGGCAGTCCGATGCATCCCCTAATGGAAGCATGGTAAACTATCACAGGTGGCATGAAAAGAGCCCGCCAAGTTTGAAATTTCGGTTGGATCTTGGATTTCTTTGGTAAATTGAATCGAGAATTAATCAGCAAAACCTTCAGTTAATCGCATCTTCCATTTGAAAGATATTTGGATAATCGAGACTCTACTGTAGTCATGTCTGTAATCTTTAGTTTGGCTTCAAGATTGAAAAGTGCCACTGTGTTGGCGTACTACAGTATTCCAGCATTCATCTTGGAGATTAGAACATCAGGGTCAGTTTTGTTAATTAGTTTTTGTAGCAGTGCCTAGGACTTCTCAGGTTTTTTGGAGCACCTGTCCTTGGATTGAGAAAGAAAGCTTTTTTTATGTTAAAGTGAGACTAAGTCTGGATATGTTCACACCAGGCTGGTATTGTGGTAAGCACTCCCAGATGCCCATGTTGCTGAGGTGTTAATCTTTGATAAGGTGCAGGCTGCTACTTGTCAAAGCTCTGGAGATGCAGAAACGTATTACTAGAAGTTTGTTCCTGTTGATGTGACCATGTTGTTTTGTCTTTGTCCAGCTCATCTTCAAGTGGCCAGTATTTGTGGATCTATCCATCACCTAAGTTAAGGAATGATTGGATGGACCATAATACGGTGGATTATCTAATCTTCTCATATTAAAGACAGAGCTGATCAAAGATGTATTTGAGCACACTGTTGTGTATCATTAGTACATTGTCAGAAGAAAGGCTATAAGAATTAAAGCATTTTAGATGCTGATCTACTTCATGATAGATCAGATGGTGGTCAGTGTTCTTGTAATCTCTAGAGCCAGTAACCGAACCAAACCAAAAGTGATCATACCACGATAGAGGCTGAAGGGTCAGTTGCATTAACCTCCACATGTGATAAGGAAGTGCAAAATCAGATCAAGGACATGTCATTATATGGGAATTGAGTGAGACGTGATTTTTAAAATTATTCAAATAAAACAGTTCAAGGAATTCCGAAGAAAAGTTTCCATTGTGGTTTATAAAACCAGTAATTGGAATCTATCTATCTATCTATCTATAGCCCGATGCCCTAATCCCGCAAAGGGTGGCCGCAGACAAAACGCCTCCAAGTCGCTCTGTCACCCACCATTTGCCTACCCTCCCTCCAGCTCACTCCCCCCTCCCTCATAAACCTCTCAACTCCATCCCTCCACCTCATCCTCGGCCTTCTCCTCCCTCTCCCTCCCTCCACTCCACCTGCATACACCCCCTTAGTCAGTCTTTCATTCTCCTTTCTCTCCACATGTCCAAACCACCTCAGTGTATTTCTCCTAATCTCATCCACATCCACCCCACAACGTTCCTTCATTTCTTCATTTGTCAACCTGTCCCTCTTTGTCGCTCCACATGCTCCTCTCAAGTAACTCATTTCCACTGCTCTCACTCTTGACTTGTTACCCTCTAGCAAGGTCCATGCCTCGCTTCCATACGTCAGGGTAGGGATCACGATACTATCATGCAGTGACTTCTTGACTTCCATACTCACCTCCCTATTTCTCATCACCGCATTCAGTGAACCAACAACCTTCCTTCCCTGCTGTACCGTTTCAAGTATTTCATCCCCAAAACATCCATCCTTACTCATCACACTGCCCAAGTACTTGAATGCACTCACATTCTCCATATCCTCACCATCCAACCTCACTGTGCATTCTGTGACTTCATTCCTCTCAAACACCATAACTTTACTCATGTTCACATTGACTTTCAGATTCCTCTTCTTACACACTGTCCTAAATTCATTCACCAAACCTTGCAACTCCCCGTCATCTTCCCTCAGCAATACTGTATCATCAGCAAACAACAACACCGGAATAATTGGAATCGCCACAAAAAAAAGTAGTATCCCAACTTTAAGAGAAAATGATTCTAGAAACTGATCAAACTCCTGCACAGAAAGTTGATCAGTGCCTTGATGGCTTGGCTGATGTACAGTTGCAGTTCTAATGATTTGCTGATGAAGAGATATTAATACTTCCATGAATCCAAAAGAACATGGGACATTGGCACATTTGTGTGAGAAGCATTGATAAGTGCTCTGGAGTAAATGGGTGCTACATCGATTCAGATGGTCAGCAGCAGGCCTGGGAATAGTTATTATTTGCAATCAAAGAACTACAAACAATATAAATGTAAGATTCCTATAACTGAGTTTGAGTTAAACAAATTGTCAAGCTTGGGATTTACCTTATATTCATTTGTGGTAAGAAATATTCCCAATCACCTCTGGAGTGTAGTTGTTGTTGTTGCTGTTGCGTAGCCCCAGTCATGGTTGACTCAGTAAACCCATTGACTGCAGGTATTCAACTGTCTCTTTGAGATCATCCCATAGGTTTCCAACTCCATTGATGTTTGTCTGCATTTTAATGTGACATTTTTTAAGCAGTGCTCTGTAATGTGGGTTATGGTACGCGGGCCTATTCTACAAGCAGGGCACGTGTCATCTGTGATTCCACCCAACCCAAATCTACACTGAGGAGAGCTGAGTGATGTCCTGATCTAAGTCATATTAGGTGAACTCAGCTCTGTTAAATGAAATATCTTATACCTGGGTATCAGGAGGGAGGCTTATAGTACAGGGTGAGCACAAAAATATTCCCTGATTTCAAGTAGTTATAATATCAAAACTTATTGGAATATGTTTATAAATATGTTTATAAATATGGTGACTGAAGATACATTAACTTATGCGATCATGCAACTGTAGCCACCAATGTGTAAGAATATTCCAATAAAGTTACATTCTATATCTGTTGGAAATCAAGGGAGTGTTTTTGTGCTCACCCTGTACAATGTTATAACTGGGGTGTTGCCTTGCCCTGGTTATGAATTGTGCAGTGTCTGGAGGTGAGATGTTGTTGAAGAAAGTTTGGTAACGTTTGTGTGGTGATTGTTTTGTGTATCTAGTTGTTCAGTGTGGCTCTGTATTATATTGACAGTTGTGTGTTTACATAGTCTGTCATGTAGAATTGTGCACCTCTTATGTGAAGATATTCTCAAACAGAGAAGTTTGGTTTCAGAACATTGAGCTGTGGGAGTGGTATCGGTGCAACCAGTGATAATGCATGGGATGTTGTTCTGTATGGTCTGCAAGGTGTTGTAGTGATTGTTAGATAAGATGGGGGCTCATGCTGGGGAGACATAGGATATCACTGATCTGATATATTGTTTGGAAAGTAGGGAGTATGTTTCTTTTGCTGCCCAAGCCAGTCCCTGTAATTGTCCTGAATGTGTTGAGTGAGGGGGTGCAATATCACTTGATTTCTTGTACTGTTTGTGGTCCTTGAAGGTGAGTTCAGAGTCTTATATCACTCCAAGAAACTTAGTGAAGGGGTGTATGGCACTGGTACATTGTTAGGTGTGATGTTAGGGATGTTCCTGTGCTGATCATTATTATTGCTGGTGATGAATATAGTGATAGATTTTGTTGGAGCAATCATCAGCTGCTACTCCTTGATCCATACCTGAAGTGTCTTGTTTCCGTGTGTCTGCTGTCTCTGTGTAGTGTGTGGTCGCTCTGCAAATACCATTTGCATAGCAGGCTGTGTTTATGGGTGGGTGAGGTGTAGGAATGTCATGCAGATATGGATTGAGAAGTGTTAGCGAAGGAACGGATCTCTGTGGCACTTCAGGAGAATTTCATATTTGTGATGTTTTGCCCTGCAGTGTAACGTGCTTGTCTGCCAGATAAGTAGTTGACAAGCCAGCATTTGGTGGTGTTTTCAATATTTGTGTTGTAGATATTGGTGATTAGTTTGTGTTGGGGAATGATAATGATTAGATGGATGTGTAGTGCATTCTAGGATGAGAGGCCTTGGGAGCTAGGGTTGCAATTGAACAGATGGAGAGGAAGGATGGAACTTGAATGTATTGGTATTGTTATGAGGAGGGGTAAATTGAAATGGTTTGGGCATGTTGAGAGGATGGAAGACTATAATTGGATGTGGAAAGTGAGAGGTATGAACATGGAGAGTAGGGCTGTGAGAGGTAGACCAAAAAAAGACCTGGGCATAGGTCTTAGTGTGTGGCCTCAGGGATAGGGGACTGAATAGAGAGGCTGCCAGATATCAAGCAGTATAGAGAGCCATCATTAGGTGACCAAGACCGAGACATGCAAGCATGTTGGACCTTTATAAATGAAACAGTGGCATCCGTAGAATGGCATCCGTAGCTTTACTTATGTCTATTGATGTAAGAAGTGTATGTTGTGAGGGTCTCACAGAGTTAATACCATCATATGCATACTGTGTGAGTTTGGTTAGTAAGGTGTTTGTAAAGTGTAGTGCTCTAACCCTTTCAGGTTGCAAATAGGTCCGTGTATCCAGTCAGAGAAAACACATTTATGAGCAAAGTCAGGGTTAGTAAATTTAGAAGAAGAAAAAATAATGTTCATGCATAAGGAACTAATACACATCTGCCGACAAAATATTAGGGCTCTACTTATCATACAAGAGCCATAATAGCGATGGGAAGTTCCACAGCAAGTGGTGTATGGTTTCGTTTTGTTTCGTTTCATTTTTGAAGGCTCCAACATGCTTGCATGCGTCACCCTTGGCCACCTAATGGCGGCTTTCCATGCTGCTCGATCCCTGGCAGCCTCCCTGTTCAGTCCCTTAACCCTTAAGTCACACTTAATGACCTCATCCCATGTCTTTCTTGGTCTACCCCTCCCAACCCCTCCCCCAGTATTAACACTTCTCACCCTCTGTACCCAATTATCATCCCCCAGCCTCTCCACATGTCCAGACCACCTCAGCCTACCTCTCTTCATCACAACACCAATACACTCCAGTCCCATCCTACCTCTCAACTCTTCCATTGTAAACCCAGCCCCCCCAGGCCTTGCACGCAGGGTCGCACTGCACATCCACCTAATCATTGTCATTTCTGTACGTTTAAACCTGTGAATATCCTCTTCCTTTACTGCCCAGGTCTCACTGCCATACAGCATCACACTCCTAACACATGCTACATACAAAGACCCCTTAGCACGTAAGGAGAGTCCTCTCAATGTCAGGAGAGGCAACAGCTCCCTGAACTTCTTCCAACCACTTCTCAACCTAGCAACCGAGCTAACCCCAGCCCCACCTCCGGCACATAACATGTCTCCCAAATAACAAAACTCCTCCACACACTCAAGAGACTCACCTGCAAGTTCAACCCTCTCACGCCTAACAATCTCCACCTGCTCTCCCCGACACGCCGCACACATGAAAGCAGCATCATCTCGCAGTCTACCTCTAATACTACTACATCTCTTGTGCACCCATTTATCACAAACACTACACAAGATGGAATTACTTCCCACACCCTTGTGGCAAACTGCGCTTGGCCACTCTCCTTCTCCTCTGATTGTACCGCCACCAACCCTAGATAACATCACTTTTGTTTTATCTGCATATACCCTTAAGCCCTTGTACCCACTACTATCTCTCCACTTCTTAAATCTTTCCTCCGCCTCCTTTTTATTCTCTGCAATCAACACCAAATCATCAGCATACAACATCTCCCATGGGAGTCCATCTCTGAAGTCACGTGAGAGGGCTTCAAGCACCATGATAAACAACAAGGGACTCAAAACTGACCCCTGATGCACACCAACATTCATGGAAAACTCATCACTCAAAATTTATTCACTCTTACCTGGGTGTGAGCACCCACGTACATGGCCATACCCACCCTAACCAGCCACTCTTCCAACCCTAGCTTTCTCATTGCCCACTTCACCACCTCTCTAGGGACTCTGTCAAAGGCCTTTTCCAAATCAACAAAAACAAAATACAATTCCCTTTTCTT
>JAGKTI010022677.1:0-15150 GCA_018397915.1 Birgus latro
ATATTTGTGGGTATTCTCTGAGGCCCTGTTATATTTGTGGGTATTCTCTGAGGCCCTGTTATATTTGTGGGTATTAGATACTAGAAATCCACCAAAACATATCATCATCAACAAAAGCCTTCTTAAATGGCAAGCCGTCTTCTTGTCAGGCAGACAATCCCAAGTATTAACCAAAACCAGATATCCAAATGCTGAATCCTGTCCAGATGGATTATTAATATGTCAGTAACTTCAAACCAAACCAAACTGGCTTCAGTATAGCATAAACTCTCTTGAACAGTGGCTCAGGAAGAACAGAATAACTCCTTCACCAATGAATTACAACCAACCCAGAGTTTATGGGCGTGCACTGGAAACACGTATGAGCTTTTCTTGCTACATAAACAACGTAGTTCAACTCAGGACCACTTTTAAGTTGAAGTGCTGCTAACAGACAAGCAACTGCTGCTGTTGGCCAATAAAAAGAAACACTGATAAACATTTACACACAGTTCATCCACTCTGCATTTTACTGTACAGACTTGATTGAGATGAGTGAATTTGGGATAGTAGAGGATGATTGATTAAGAGGGAGTATGCGAGTGAGGGGAGGAAGGGGAAGGGGAAGAGGGAAACTGAGAATGAGATCAAAGGATGGAGTGGAAAGGTATATGGATGAGAGGGTTATGAGTTGAAGAAGGTCAGCCTGATGATAATGAACTGGGTGACATGGAGACTTTATGTTTGTGGTCACCCCTCATGAGATTGAGGTGTCTAGCTAAAGAGTTCAGCTCTTGCATCATTTGACCTAGAAGATACTATAAATCACTCAGAATTAAACATTTAGAGTGAGGAATGATGTACACAGATAAGGCAGCACCGGACATGCTCTCCAGCCAGAAAGTGGAATTATTATTAGCAAACTTACATAATCTTGGCCTTTCTTACAGTCTCCTACACTCAGACTTACAACTGGTATACTGTACTCTTTTCAGTGTCTCATGTCTAAAATTTCCAAGTGCTTTCCCCTACCTTGCCTACACATCCTATGTAGAATACTCGTCAACTGTCCTATTTCCTCTACTATCATAACTTTTCAGACTAATTCTACAGGCATACCCTGCAATACAATACCCCACCATAGCAATGGGAAAAAAAATTAACACCCTTCCCCACCTATCAATGGTCAATCCCCAGTTATCCGATGGTTTTTTCTTTCCGGTGGTTTCTTTTTTAACCGATTTTGATATTTTAGAGTTAGATTTTGTATTTAGTTTGATTTATAAGCTGTTTTTAGACTTAGATTAATGTGTTTTAGTCATAGGTGGGGTGAACACTGTCATTTTTGGGTACAGTTTACCAAGTTTGATTTTTTCCAGACATTTTTGATGATTTTCATATATTATTTTTGGGTTTAAAGTTATCTGGGGGTTTAGGTGAACTAGAGACTTGTCTTTGGACTCATCTGGGTGGGTTTTGGACTTGGTTGGGGGAGATCCCAAGGCTGTCCAATGCATCCCTATACTTTCTGTGTTATAATGTGCCCGATTGACAATACCCTGACTTAATGATGAGTTTTCCCAAACACATCCCATCGTTATGATGAGGATGGCCTGTATGTACAGTACCCATGCCTAAATATTGGTACATGTATTAAAATACCCTCATTCACTTTCCATGTAACCAGTACGGTTATTTTCGGGTTCAGAATGTAGGTTCTTCTTAGGATGAGCTACTTTTCTGTGTCATTCTTATCCACTTCCTTTCATGTGCTTTCCTCTCTTTCTGTTATTGTACCAAGATACAAACAATGTATGTCTGTTTACCAACACAACTACTGTACTTACGCCAGTCATAGTCTGTCTGTCTAGTTTGCCGTTTCCTCCTTCATTCCTAGGATCTCCCTGAATTTTGTCCTCTCAACTCTTCTTTCCATTTTGACTCCCTCATTTAAATTATTATTTTTTTCTTCCCATGTAACTTGAACTTTTTTACATTCATCACCAGGTTTCCCACTGTCGGGCACTCTTCATTCTGTCGTTGTTCAGTCTGTCCATATACCAACTCTGTGCATTTTTTTATTCACTCAACTACATCACTGTATACTTTTACACTCTTCCTTACTAAAATCCATTTATCACACTCTTGATTAATCTTACACCTTCTGCTGTTGGGAGGCTCTGTTAAATGATTTACCTCTCTCCTTCATTTACTGTCATTAATACTAATTATTTACATCTCTCCTTTGTTTACTGTCAGTAATTCAAATATTTACATTTCTCCTTCACTTACTGTCAGTAATTCAGATTATTTACATCTTCATTTACTGTCAGCAATTCAAATTATTTACATCTCTCCTTCATCTACTGTCAGTAATACAAATTATTTACATCTCTCCTTTATTTACTGTCAGTGATGCACTTCTGTCAAGTAGTAGTTGGTAAAAGAACATGTTAGTGTCTTTGTCACTTGTCAACCAGCCATTTCATTTTCCTGATTACTGTGCGGTTCACATAATCCTTCCCTGCAATTCAGTCTTTGATTACACACTATCCTTCCATACTTGCACTGTACATTGTAGACACCATAATCTTACTTTTGCAAACTTTTATGCTTTATGTCAGACATTATTAATTACCACTAACTTACTTAGCTTCTTTCTCTGTAAAGAATCCTGTGGAATTTTCCTATCATGCTTCACTCTTATTCCTTCTTCTGGTGTTCTTTCTTTCTGATATAGCATCATTTGTATGAATGTTAAACAGCCATCTTCAGGTAAATATTGAAGTAACCAAATCCTTTTCTGTGTCATCACTTTTCCCCATTTTTTCTTGTGAGTTTCTGTGGTTTTTGAACAGTTTCCTATGCACTGCATTAGACATTTTGATACCTCTTTAGTTGTTAAATTTCTTTTCTTGCTGCCCCCCACTTAAGATAGTAGTAGAATAATTGTCATCTTCCTAGCTTTGAGTATAGCAGTTTCCACCCATATTACTTAATTCCCATGCATTAGCTCTTACACTGTTACACTCACCACTCCTGCATCCTTTCTCAGCTCTGTCTATTTGCTGCTGTTCTTAATTTCTTCATTCATTAATTTCCCCAACATACTTCCCTTCTGTTCCTTACTTCTTTGTTTGTGTATAGCCAGACATCTTAAGCATAGAAGGGGTGGCCATAAACAAATAGCCTTCACGTCACCAGAGCTGTCTTTCCTCTAGCTGACAGTACCCTCATTCATAGCTTGTACCTCACAACCAGATTTCTCCTTATACTTTGCAGCCCTTGTTTCTCCTCGCAGCTGCCTCTTTTACCACTTTTACGTACAATCACTCGTACTTCATGCACAAACTTAAGGGAAAACTTTGAACTAGAATCCAAAGATCATGTTTACAGTTGGCAAGCAGCACTGGATCATCTTCAGATTTGAAATACAGTACTGTCGTATAGTTGTACTCAGTATGTCAGTCTTGTTTTGACCCCTCTTGTTGCCCCTTCTATTTCTACATTGAGCATCTCTAGTGACCTCACATGCTCTTCTTTTCAGTATTCATACTAAACCACTCGCTTCAACATCCGTCCATCCTTAACATATGCTTCACCAGCATCATAAAATCCCTTTACAGCATTCAAGTTTTCCATCTGTCCACACTATAAATATATATCTCCTTCCATAACTCTTCTTTATTCACCTTTTAATGTTTATTTTCTACAGTAATAAGTAATAAGTGAAAGACTAACGAGGAGAGTGTATGTGAGTGAGGTGGAGGGGGCGAGATGGAGGGGGAGGCCGAGGATGAGATGGAGGGATGGAGTGGAGAGGTATACGAGAGAGGGGGGTGTGAGTTGGGAGCGTGGTAGTGAAATGGCAGGGGACAGAGTGACATGGAGGCGATTTGTTTGTGGCCACCCCGTGCGGGATTGAGGCGTCTGGCAGTAGATATAGAATAAGTCTTCCAGATTTTCCCCGGTCCTGCAGTGTAATTTTATCTATACTGTTTATCTTCAACCATTTCAAAGCTACCCTGTACATCACTTACAAAGCTCCAACCTTTCCTGAAGTTACTCTACATCATTTACAAGATTTTCAAGACTTTGGTGTCAATTTTACACTCTTAATCACTAATTTTTATCACCACCATCCTTCTAACACTTGCTACTACTAAAGAATAAGTGGATAGGGTTCTCAGTGTTGAAAATATATATATATATATATATATATATATATATATATATATTTGATGGTAAAGAACTTAATCTTGCATTGATGGCTGTGCATCTGTGGGGTGGTTTGACTCTTTCAGTAGTAATTGGAGTGTTTCTGTCATATAAAATGCTGCCAGTTGATTGGGTCGGAAAGCACTTGACAAAGTGGATAGACAAAAATTGTGGAAAACATTAAGAATATACGGAGTAAATGGGAAGCTGTTGAATGCCATGGAGAGTATGTATGAGGGTCCTAAGGCTGCAGTGCATGTGGGTAGTGAACTGAGTGAATTTTTCTCTCTGAATGTTGGATTGAAATGGATGTGTCATGTCTGCATGGTTGTTCAATCTATATATGGATGGGGTTATAAAAGAGCTACAAGGTAGAGCAGTGGATGTTGGAGCAGCCCTAATAAGAGAGGGCAGCGTTTGGATACTTCGTGTTCTGTTATTTGCAGATGATACCGGTACTGTATTGTTAAGTGAAGACGAAGGGGAACTGCAAGGCTTGGTGAATGAGTTTGGGAGAGTGTATAAGAAATGGAATCTAAAGGTGAATGTAGGGAATAGTAAAGTTATGGTCTTCGAGAGAAATGAAGTCACTGATGCACAGTGAGGTTGAATGCTGAAGAAATGGAAAATGTGAGTGCTTTTAAGTACTTGGGTAGTGTGATGAGAAAGTATGGAAGTTTGGAAGATGAAGTGCTTGAGAGGGTGCAACAGGGAAGAAAGGTTGCTGGTTCTTTGAAAGCAGTGATAAGAGATAGGGAAATGAGCATGAAAGTAAAGCTGCATGATGGTATTGTGATACCAACTCACTTATGGAAATGAAGCAAGGACCTTGTTGGAAGGACACACATCGAGAGTGAGAGCAGTGGAAATGAGTTATTTGAGAGGAGCATGTGGAGTTACATGGGGGGACAGACTGGCAGATGAGGAAGTGAAGGAGCATTGTGGTATAGATGTGGATGTGATAGAAAGCATTTGGAGAAATATACCAGTATTAAGGTGGTTTGGCCATACAGAGGGGATGGAAAGTGAGAGGCTAACGATCAGAGTGTATGCGAGTGAGGAAGATGGGGGGAGAGGGAGGGGGATGCTGAGGGTGAATAGAGGGGTATATGAGAGAGGGAGGGTGAGCTGGGGGGAGGACAGCAAAGTGGTGGGGGACAGGGCAACATGGAGGCCATTTGCTTGTGGCCACCTCTTAAGGGATTAAGGCATCTGGCAAAAGATAGGATTGGGTTGGTCACCTACCTTTAAATTATATGTTGTTGACTCAGGTACTGGTAATTTAATTCTGGCTGCTATACCTAAAAGGCTTTTCTGTTACATTTGTCCTTTAGCTAGACTGCAAATAGCTGTGGGAAAGTCATTCAGTTGATTAAATTGGAAAGGCAGTATAAACTATGTGAATTGCTTCTCCATACAAACATCCTGTTTCAGTCCTCATCAGTACTTTACTTCTGCTTGCATGCCTTACTTGTTCTCACATTTATATACAGTATCCAGCTGTCATCTTGGCCTTCTGTGCTGCCTTTCACTTTCAAAAGTATTCATACCATTTTCATTACCTTGTTTATATCCATTCTCTGTATGACCTTACCATCTGAACACCCTTTTTACCCTCCAACCTTACTCCGTCCACATCATCACAAATACAGTACTGTAATTTTTGTATTTTAACCATTTCCTAAACAGGTTTATTTCCTCAGACTTAGACATTTATGTCTGCACTAACACATCTTTATTCAGCCCACTTGCACCCTCTAATCTCAGACCTCAATCTTATCTGCACTGTCCACCTTTATTTGAGGCACTCTGTCTATTGCTGTTCTGTTATTTAGCTTGTTACATATCTTTTCTATGATTTCACAGAGATACTGTAAATTCTTTCACCAGTTTGTCCTCCCACCAACACATCACACTCCTAGCCAGCAGCTCTTTCAGTTATATTAATTCAAATCAGATCACTTTTACATGTACATACCCTGAACTTAACCAGTCTTTGTCTTTATCTCTTTATCACTGTCTTTTTACACTTATTGTCTGATTAGCTTTTCTATCATCTGATTTCTTTCTTGTATCCACACCAACCACTTTTCTTCTGCCACGGCTGTCTCAGTCTCCACATCCCAACAAACTTTTCTTGCTTGTGAACACCTTTGCAGTGATTCAAAGCTCTTAACATTCCTAAGAAAAAACTTTCTTTATGAATTCCACAATTTTACGTGTGTTATCTCCTTTCTATATTGTCATACCTGCTACACTATACTATGTTGACACCCTCAACTTTCCTTTACTAAATATTGTTATATCCATCTTCACATAAACCAGTGATACCCTTCCTCATTGAACACTGTACCCTTTGTTGTATCATCAAATTTGGTCAAATATCCATTTTTTTTCTTTTCAATATTTTCCATTTATCAGTTCTGAGATTAATACTTTGTTCTTTATTGGTCTAATATATGATTACTGTATAGTATTCATCCCATTTCCTCCCTCATGAATACTCACTTCTTGTCACATTCATTTGTATATTTTTTGCATCTTTTAAGTTTCTTAGTTCCAGAGAAATTTGAATTCATTTATTTTCCAAGCTTTTCTTCACCCATTTCTTTCACATACTGTACTTTTCTCTTGCTATTGGCCTGGTAATTCCATCATCACAAATAATTTCACGTACCTAAACCTTAAAGATAGAGCCATGGAGGGTTGTGTTGGTGTGCGGAATACTGAGAGGCATAAATAGGAAGTGAGGCTGAGTTGGGGTGCTGTGGAAGGAATGCATGAGTGAACTGAAGAGATAAATGAGTGATTTTTGCATGGATTAATTTGTGGCGCACATTTGTGAATTTGAAGGAGTGAAATTGGCTTTGATGATAGCATATGCACCTTGTAATAATTAAAGTGCCAATATGTAAATGACAGGTTTGGGAATTATCAAAGTATAGTGAGACTAAATACTAGGGAACTGAAGGTGTAGCCATCATTTAATGAATTTTGTTCTAGTGAGGTGTTGTCAAGTTACTGAGAGACACTTACAAAGCTGGGATAGGACAAGAGATAGGCTGATGAGTTGGTAGGTGTTGATGGGTTGATGTGCAACGGGAGGGTGGGTCAGATGGAGGGTGGTGGATAAGAGGGAATTTGAATATGTAGCTACTTATGTGAGGTCAGGCCAGATGGAGGATGATGAATTTATAGGAATTTGGATATGCATGGAATATAGAAATGTGTGGTATGTGTGGGTCAGTGGGTGTATTGAGGACAGTACAAGTGGAGGATGATGGACTGGAGGGAATAGAGCTGTGTGTGCTGATACTGTATATAGGTAACCTTTCAGTATGAGGATGTCTGTTACTCTGTTTCTTTTTGCTGCTTCTGGACTGTTGTATTCAGTTTAGGAGAGCTCCCTCATAAGGACAGGTTAGATACTATATACCCCACTTGTACCCTTTCACTAGGAAAGATCTACCCTAAGTGTAGCAAAATTGTCTATAGTTATGATATCAAGATTGAAGTAGCAAACATATTTTTGTGCTGAATCAGTTAATTTAGTAACAGTTATCAACAGCTGATACAGATTACTTGCCACAAATTTATTAGGGGCTTTATTGCTCTAATTGGGTGGATGAAGGTGTTACAAGCACAGAGGGACTGACTAGGAATTTGTAAGTGAGGTCAAGGGGAAGTGGGAAGCCGAGGATGAGATGGAGGGATGGTGTGAAGAGGTACATACGAGTGAGGGTCATGTGAGTTGACGAGAGTGCAGCTTGATATTGGAAGACAGGGTGACATGGAGGCAGTTCATTAGTGGCTGCCCTTTTCTGGATCAAAAGACATTGTTGTAGAGAATGATAGATTTATAGAACTGTGTGAGCAAAAAGTGTGCTACATTACACTGTACATTTAGTAGCAAATGAGGAGGTGAACATACTGTACCTTACTGTACTGTACCTATTCCATGGGGATCATAAATTGCTGTCAGTAGTTGGAGGCTTGCCATAGGACAAAGTTCCTTACGAGCAAAAACCTCCTCAAAACAAGCACAATTTTAAGGTTATAAAAGGATGGATCTAATTAGGCTGTGTTGCGGACATTACCCAACTGTCTTCTTAAATATAGTACTGTATGGTGTGGTTAATGCATTAGGTGGTGTACATGCATCAGTATGTGAAGCTGTACCCTGTACAGTGTAGCAATTAATATTATACTGAATAACATTTATTGAGCTGAGACAAAAGATAGGTCTGCACAGGGAATCGGTCAACTATCTCGACACTAGATTTCTTAAAATAGATCATGAGGTCTAACCATGCCAATTAAGTTTTTGTTTAATGTTGTTAACTTGAACCACTTCTTATAATGGTATCTATTTTGCTACCACCAAATGATTTTGTTTGTTATATAAGGACCTTTTGTACTAAAGGTTTTGAAACGAATGCTTAAGTCAAATAAGATTAATCTGGAGATGGCAAGAATGAAGTATAAAAGAAGTCTGTATGAGATGTCTCCAAAGCCAAATAATAATATCTGGAGATGGCAGTAATAAAATATAAAGGATGTCACCATATTCGAGGGGTTAAATAGTTAGGGTAATTTATGAGTGACAGTGCTATGTCTTGCTTGTTCCTTCTGTGTTTCTGGGGTATGGTAATCATGAACTTGAGACAAAATATGGTGAATATGAGAAGGAGGGGTACTGTGAATGTGGGTGAAAAGGCTGAAGAATTTGTGAAAACAAGTGAAAGGGAAGTGGTTGAAAAAATAACTGAAAAAAATAGAAAGAAGTAAGTAGACCATGTACTGTACTGTATGTACTTGAAGGTTGAGTAAGTGAACTGAGTGTGAAAAGAGTGGCAATGTATTATTGAAATTGTTTATGTAATGTGATTTTTCCAGTGCTTTTTGTACGTGTCAGTAAAAACTGAAGATCTGATTCTGAAGTGAGGGTAAGGCTGTGTAGGATGGTGATGTAGATTATTATTTGTACAAAAGCTTGAACAGTGATACATTCATAAAGTACTTAGAATAAATCTTTGACTGCAGTTTTGCCAGTGGCTGATTCTTCATAAGTGTTAACGTTGCTGTTCCGGGAAGATTTTGGAGTTTGCTTAGTATAATATTTTGTTTAATAAAGGTAATGCAGTAACAAGCATTAAGCATTGTAAGTTGAATTTTATCTAGTGTTAGTGGTTGTAAAGTGGTAGGATTACAGTTATGGAGAGCACAGCAAAAGATTCTGAAGCCCATCCATGCTTTATTTACAGTACTTCATATCCTCCAGACTCCATGCATCGTATATTAAAAAAAAAAAAAATTGAGAGGGGAAAAAAGAAACTCCAAACTCTTCCTTTCCAAAGAAAGGTGAAGAAAAAATATATACAACAAGACTTTGTGATGTTTCAGAGATTTGCTCCAAAATATCACATCATTCCAGAGGAAGTTGCTAAAATGTACAGTAAGACCTCATTGTATGTTAGGGATGCTCCAGAATATCACACATATCCAAAGAAAGTTTGGCAAAAACAAAGTAGTGTATAGAACAGAAAGACATCATTGTATGTAAGGGATATTGCAACTTTTACTGGTAGTATAATTTAGGGGTAATGGGTAAAGCAACATAAGTAGAAATGAGCCCTTATTTGCTAATTTTCCTGTAGGTTACTGTGAACTTAATTGCAATAAAAGGCATCATATAGGAAGAACACAAGATGTGTGCTTATCACCCTGTCAAGCAACATAAGTAGAAATGAGCCCTTATTTGCTAATTTTCCTGTAGGTTACTGTGAACTTAATTGCAATAAAAGGCATCATATAGGAAGAACACAAGATGTGTGCTTATCACCCTGTCTTGCACCATCGGGCTGCCTTCCCTCCAGCTTGTGCCACTCTTTCATCGTATCACTGTGTCCTCTACGTTCAAACTGTCCTCTCTCCAGCACACACCACCCTTATTCATGTAACTGTCCATCTCATCCATGGTCCCCCCATCCACCTGATTTACATACTTTCTCCAGGTCGGATTCTTATATTCCATCCACATGGCCAGTAGTCATCTCAGCTCTTTTCAGCACCTCCACATCATCACCAAATGCATCCAAACTTCCTCATTTGTGTATCAGTCACTCTGCATAACTGCATTTGCTCCTCTCAGGTCACTACTTTTCACTCTCATTCTTGTCTTGGGTGTTTCCAATATAGTCCAAGCTTCACATCCACAAAGTGGAGATAACAAAGGTGTCATGCAAAGATAAGAATGCTCTACCTCCTATATTTTGTCATTGCCCTCTGTGTACCAGCAGCCGTCTTTCGCAGCTGCACCCTTTGTAGCACTTTATTATTAAGCCCCTGTCCTTGCTTGTCATACTACCTAAGTACAGTTGTTTGAAAGCATTCATGTTCTTCCCTTTCTGACCATTTGACCTCACTGTCCAGTCATTAACTTCATTCCTCTCAAACACCATGTCTTACTCTTTGTTGCATTTTTTCTTTTTTGATGTCCAGACTCAATTCACAGATTCTGTAACTCCCACTCACCTTCATTTAATACATTGTCATCAGCAAACCATAGTAAATGCAGTTTCTATGTTGTGGGAATGTAAGAAAATGTTCTGGAAAATGGTAAAGTGAGTTAGACAGGGTGTCAAAGAAGTTAGTCGGTGAGTGAAAGATAAAAATGGTAGAATACCAGTGGAGAAGGGAGAAAAAGTGAGCAGATGTAGAGAACACTTTAAGGAACCTAGAGAATGAAAGTCTCTCTATCTGTCTATTGCCAGACACCATAATCCCATAAGGGGTGGCCATTTGACTTTGAGTTATTAATTTTACGGGGAGGGGCAGTAACCCTGCACCAACCCACTTGTTGAAACGTTGGGAGCACGTATGGTTTGGTTATATGGTTACCACCCAGCGTTGTAAATGGTTTCTTGGCTTACTAGAAACCATTTGGCTCGTCACTTAATGTAAAGCCACCTGTAAAAGAAAGAAAAGCAGTAAGAAGTGACAGGAAAGATGGGAGAAATAGGAAGAGAGGAGGGCAGGCACAGAAAAGAATGATAAGGCTAAGGAAGAAGTAGGCAGCACTACGTAATGCAAGTATAAGTGGCTGGGGAATGGCTGGGAGACAAGGGATGTGAGAAGAGAGGAAGAAATCAGTTGAATAGAAGTTGTGGAAGCACTGAAGAAAGTCAAAGTGGGGAAAGCCCCAGGAATTGATGGAGTGTGTGATGAAAAGCTGAAGCATGTGGGAGAGATAGTAGTAGAATGGATGTGGAAGATGTGCAGTTTGGCCAGGGAGGAAGGTAGAGTCCTGGATGATTGGAAGTCAGGTATATTTATTCCCCTATATAAGGAAAATGGGGAGAAAGAAGTGTATGGTAATCATGGAGGTATTTCTCTACTTAGTGTAATAGGAAAAGTATATGATAGGATACTTAGTGACAGAGTTAGGGAAATAACAGAGGAATTAGTTGGAGAAGAACAGGTCTCCTAGCGATGGCCGAAGGCGGTTGTGAATAAATAACGTCAGGGAAGATTTAAATATAATTTGGAGTGATTTTGATTTTTATTGTCTTCAATAGAAGATCAAAATTGACTTAGTGCATATAACACAAGAGCGGTTGTATGCTAGATAACTCTAGGGGCGCTCTTCTCCCTCTTCTGTGTATTGTGTTGCCTCTCTGCCCTTTCTCGTCAGTCTGCCTCTCGTCCTGTCTTCTCTGGTCTAAGGAAAAGGCTCGTCATGTGGACTGTGCGTGCCCCAGGACCTTCCAGAACACTGTATGTGTGTATGTATGTGTGTATGTATGTGTCAGCTTCCCACGGTAGAAAGGTGTAAAGTCTGTTACTTCCTGGGCTGGTCAGGTAATATCCCCACTTCCTTATCTCTCTCCCATTCTCTCTAGCCTCCTATAATATACAAGTTATATATGCTAGAGTTTACAAATATGTACAGTTACGACATAGGGAGGGTTTAGGAAGGGAAGAGGTTGTGTAAATCAGATATTCTTAGTTCTTTGGTGGAAATGTTTCTAGAGAAGGGATAGAAGTTGTACGTAGCCTTCATGGATTTGGAGAAAGCATATGAGAGGATGTATAGACAAGGCTTGTGGAAAGTATTAAGAATATATGAAGTAAATGGGAAGTTGTTGAATGCCGTGAAGAGTATTGTATGAGGGTGCTGAGGCTGTAGTGCATCGGAATAGTGATCCGTAAATTTTTCTGTTTGGAGGTTGGATTGAAACAGGGATGTGTCATGTCTCCATGGTTGTTCAATCAGTATGTGGATGGGGTTATAAAAGAGATACTGTACAAGGTAGGGCAGTGGATGTTGGAGTGGCCCTAATGAGAGAGGGCAGTGTTTGGAAACTCCCTGTACTGTTGTTTGCAGAGGATAGTGTGTTGTTAAGTGAAGACAAAGGGGAGCTGCAAGGCTTGATGGATGAGTTTGGGAGAGTGTGTAAGAAACGTAATTTAAAGTTGAATGTAGGGAATAGTAAAGTTATGGTCTTTGAGAGAAATGAAGTCTGTGAATGTGCAGTGAAGTTGGATGAGGAGAAAATGGAAAATGTGAGTGCGTTAAGTACTTGGGTAGTGTGATGAGTAAGTATGGAAGTTTAAAGGTGAAGTGCTTGAAAGGGTACAGCAAGGAAGAAAGGTTGCTGGATCCTTGAAAGGAGTGATAAGAAACAGGGAATTGAACAGGAATTGAAAAAGTTACTGCATGACAGTATTGTGTTTCCAACTCTGATGTATGGAAGTGAAGTTAAACTTGGACCTTGTTGGAGGGACAGAAGTCAAGAGTGAGAGCAGTGGAAATGAGATATTTGAGAGGAGCATGTGATGTCACATGGAGAGAGAACATGACAAATGAGGAAGTGAAGGAGCATTGTGGTGTGGATGTGGATGTGATGATATAGGAAGCATTAAGAGAAACACATTGCTGTGGTTTGACCATGTGGAGAGGATGGAGAGCAAGAGACTGATGAGGAGAGTGTATGTGAGTGAGGTGGTTGGGGGGAGAGGGAGGGGGAGGCCAAGGATGTGATGGAGTGGAGAGGTATATGAGAGAAGGGGGTGTGAGCTGGGAGCATGGCAGTGAAATGGTGGGGGACAGGACGACAGGGAGGCGATTTGTTTGTGGCCACCCCATACGGGATTAAGGCGTCTGGCAACATATAGATATATAGTCTCTTTGCCCTGCCCTCCCTCACTAGGAGATGCCTACGTCCATTGTCCTACCTGCTTTGGATTTCTTTTATAGCACTGTCAATATTTAAAGATGGTGGAGACAACACATCCTGGTTTTAGTCCAGCAGTCAAATTTAAGAATTCAGTCAGTTCATTTTCCAAATACATTGCTGACAGTGCTCCCTTATACATGCTCTAACATCATTCAATAAATTCCCATCTGCTTCATTTTTTCTCAGCACGTTACACATTCCTTTTCTGTCTACTCAGTCATAAGCTTTCTTCTGATTCATAAAGACAGCATATGGCTTCAGTACATCACATCCTTCCATCTTACTGATCTCTTCTTCCTTTCTTCCCTATCATCTTCCAACCATTCCCTCACTGATTAAACTAGCACTGCTTTTGCTTTCTGCATTGAACAGCTCAGTAAAATACACTCTTTGTCTGATCAACTGCTTTTGCTCTCTGCATTGAACAGCTCATTAAAATACAGTACACTCTTTGTTTGATCAACTGCTTTTTTCCAAGTGCATTCTGTCATTTTTATGTCACCACCTTGGTGCATCTTCTATCACCTTTCCTTACTTTCATGACCTTCTGCCATAATAATTAAATATACTACTTCCGTTTTATGTTCAGGTTTCTTCCATATCCTTCATTCCCCCCCCCCACACACTTTTTTTTTTTCTGTCCCTAATCAGCCTAATAAATATTCATAGGACTTACAGCAACACATAGTGCCAATGTGAATCACTAAGTCGGTTATCCAGAATAATTCACAGTGATATTAAGATTCAGAGCTCCTGTTTTGTATTTTCAGCACAGGCTATATCCAACTGTGTTGGTTAATAGCAGCTTGAAGAACTTGGTGCTTTATATTTGCTTTCCACACACATTACTCGGTTTTTGTCACACCAGAATGCAAAACTTATTAAGAATTATAATGTGCAGAACATATTAAGGATACAGCAATTGTCATACTTTGATTTGAGGTGAGGGTGGAGTTTTGTTTTGACAAAGCATTCTCAGTCAGCTGGTGGAAGAATGATTATTTATTTTTCCCTCCAGATTATCATTAAATTAGATTAACTGACCTTGAGGAATGTAAAAGAAATTCAGTTATCATCCTGTGAATATTAAGTAAGCTGTACCTTAACCCCTTTTTTTTCCTCCTCTCCAACGTTCCGACTCACTTCGCAATAAGTGCATCTTCCCTTTTGCTATTTAGCCATTTCAGTTGCCTTATGTTCATCCTACTCTCCTCCCATTCTTTCATATGTATATGTATCTTGTATATCTGTGGATCAATTTATTCCAGAAGGTATTGGCTATTACTATTCCAGCACAGGATATCCATCAGGACATTACCATTCCCATCGACATCATTGGGTTCACCGCACTGGCCAACCACCCCATCTGTCAGTCATTCCCATCTCTAGCTACTATTCATATCCCCAGTTAGAAGTCCACTAACAACCTTCAGACTTCTAAGCAAGCTTTTACATCTTCTAGAGCTCTGCTTATACTGTACTGTACTTGTGTGGTCCTTGATTGAAGGAGATGCACACACAACTGTCCATACCGTACTTGTATTCTTATTTCATTACTATACAGTCTTTGATCCAGCTAATCCCTTCATCCACTTTATATGTATTTACAGCTCAAATAGCACCTGCTCCTTGAATTCGTTTTGTATACGTAACTTAAATAACACCTGCCCCCTGAACTTTAAGTGAAATGACTTGTCTTTTCTAATGATTGCAC
>JAGKTI010022678.1:0-15148 GCA_018397915.1 Birgus latro
AAAAACATGTCTTTTACTTGTCTTATTGTGGTGAACATAGCTGAAGTGGTCAGGCAGTCCGGACTGTTTTCTGGCTTTATTGGACTTTTTCCGATATATAGGAGTTTAGTCCAGTAGCTCCTCGAGTCCAATAAAAGCGAATTCCGGTCTATTGAAGTCCATTATATCGAGGTTTTACTGTACTTTAAAATACAGTAATCCCTGTAAGACACGGATGCCCAAGTTCCGCACACCCCAACAGCGCTGTATGTGTGTATGTACAGTACTGTAAAACACAGTAATCCCTGTAAGACACAGACGCCCAAGTCCTGGACATTTGGGCTGGGGCCCTCGGAAACCAAAAATGGCCCCAAAAAAACAAAAAAGCAAAAAAATCTGTTTTAAACCATAACTTTGTATTTGGCGCACGGCACCAAACAGCTGTGTTTTGGCACATGATTCCTCCAACGTCTGCTAGAGCAACCCTGCCTCCTCTCCATTTCCTGCCTACCCATCATCGTGAGTGCATGCTTGTCACCATGGCCACCCACATGCTCACTTTTGTGGTGATGCCCTACCTGCTGCAGGCCCTGCTGTTCCTCTACTGCCTCTTCCTCGTGTGTGTGATGATGGCCCCCGCCAACAGAGAAGAGGAAACAAGTGGTTCTGACTCTGGAAAAGAAGCGGGAGATATTGGAGAGGGTGGACACGGGATGGTCAATGTCCTGCATCCTGCGAGAATAAACCTGGCCCGTTCTACCTTGCTCGATATTAAGAAATCCTGGGACAAACTCACCCAGTACATGGATGACTTCACATCAAAGACCAAATGCAACGTGCAGAGGAAAATTATGTACCCTCCCAGGTATGCAGAAGTCGACCACTCCAAGCTAATTTGGTATCGACAACAACGTGCTGCTGGTGTGTTGGTGGGTGGTACAGAGCTGAGGGTTGCCACAGAGAAGTTCACAAAGTTACAAGACACCCCAGACTTCAAGGCATCCAAGGGTTGGCTCTTTGCTTTCAAGTTACAACATGGACTTACCAACTGTAAGGCCCATGGCGAAGCTTTGAACGCAAACAAGGAGGGAGTAGAAGAGTTTCGGCAGAAGGTGAAGGGTTTGATAGACAGGGAGGGTGTCACTCTCAGTCAAGTCTACAACGCTGACGAAACTGGCCCATTCTATTGCTCGCTGCCAACGAACACCCTAGCAAAGGAGATGGAAAAGCGTGTACCTGGACGCAAGCTCTCCAAGCAGCGGAACTCTGCTTTGTATTGTGCCAATGCTAACACCATGCAACGGTTCAAACCCGTAGTTGTTGGCTGTGCAAAGCAGCCTCGGTGCCTTCGTGGGTTGATGGATGTCCTTCCTGTTGTGTGGTACCATTCTGTGAGGGCTTAGTACACAGCCAAGATCTTCAGAGACTGGTTTTACAAGCACTTCATCAAGAGGTCATCCATTATCAGACGAAGACACTGGGAATACCGTGCAACCAGGTAAAGGCTCTCCTTCTCTTGGACAATGCACTTGCGCATCCATCCGACAAGGAGTTGGTGGCTGAGAATGGCCTAATTAGGTGCTTGTTTTTGCCACCTAATACGACCGCTCTCATCCAACCAATGGATCAAGGAGTGAACGTGGCTACGAAGAGGCTGTATCGTCAGAACTTCCTGGATGAGGTGATGGTTGTTGTCAAGGACGAAGGCAAGCGCAGGGAGGGACGGGACACACGAGACCAGTGGACTGTGGAAAACTTCGCTGCTACAACCTCAAGTCAATCATCTACAACGGGGCCAGTGCATGGAGGGAAGTCTCTGTCAAGACCCCATAAGGTGGTTGGTCACGTCTGCTTCTTGGAGCCGATGTGGTACATGACTTTCTAGGTTTTGATGTGGATGACTTCCATGAACATCTTCGTGAGGCTGCAACGAGGTGTATGTGGACAAAGTGCGTGAGTGGCTGGATGATGACGAAGGCGATCTTGGGTATCAGATCATGTCTGATAATGAGATCACATCTTCAGTTGCAGGTACAAGTACCCAGCTTGAAGATTCCGATGAGGACAGCGAGGATGATGTGGACTCCTCTCAGTGTGCCACTACCCCAGCCATCCCCAAGTTGAGCGAACTCCGGGAACATGTCAAGTTCGTCCTGGACTACCTTGAACACTTGGACTGTAACCAGGAGATGGGGACCCTGCGACTTGTAAATCAAGTGCGCGCTTTTAGGCAGCGCATCATCACTTGCCGGAATCGCTGTTCCTTATGTCAATCAACTGCTGACAGTTTTTTCAGGCCTGTGACCCCCACTGTGCCCAGCTCTGGCTCCACACCACTGCCTCACCAAGACAGGCCTTCCAGCTCCAAGCCACAGCCCGGCACATTGGCCACGGTGGAGTTGCCACTGGCCGTAAGTTTGTGGCTTTCTTTGGAGTCGTCTGCAGTGGGTAGTCCATCACCACGACCCAGTGACGCGCCCCTTGGAAGCCTACAACACCTACTCTTGGACTCTCACAGTGAATAAACAGCAAACACTAGCCACTAGACCACATGGGAATTTTCAGTGTTGTGCAGTGTTAAGAAGAAAATATGCATTGTTATGAAATAAGAATTCAGAGTGCCAAGGATCAAGTGCAACACTGGTGAGTTTCAGGTGCAGCGCAAGTAAGAAAAGAATGCGCAGTGTTAAGAAATTACAAGTAGAATTCAGAGTGCCAAGGATTCAGTGCAACACTGGTGAGTTTCAGGGGCAGCGCAAGTAAGAAAAGATTGCGCAGTGTTAAGAAATTAGAATTCAGAGTGCCAAGGATTAAGTGCAACACTGGTGAGTTTCAAGTGCAGCTCATGTAAGAAGAGAATGAGCCGAGTTACGAAATCAGAATTCAGAGTGCCGAGGATTAAGTGCAGTGCAACACTGGATTACCGTACGTGCATCAACAGGACTTTCACCACTGTCAGAGTTTGAGAGGATGTGGGTTAATCTTTGCGACGGCCATGGATGTATTGTAAGTACCCTGGAAACTGCTAAATATTTTCCATAATCACCTCTAATTCCTCATTCTATGGTTCCATTTCATTTATTTCATGCTATCTGTCCCCTGTTTGTGTGAACAGGGTCTTAAATAGGTGCTGTTCATGTCTGGTTGGGAGTTTCAGTACCCTGGAAACTGCTAAATATTTTCCATACTCATCTCTAATTCCTCATTCTCTGGTTCCATTTCATTTATTTCATGCTTTCTGTCCTTTATTTGTGTGAACAGGGTCTTCAATAGGCACTGTTCATGTCTGGTAGGGAGTTACAGTACCCTGAAAACTGCTAAATATTTACCATACTCACTTCTAATTCCTCATTCTCTGGTTTCTTTTCATTTATTTCATGATTTCTGTCCTTTATTTGTGTGAGTAGGGTCTTAAATAGGTGCTGTGCATGTCCAGTAGGGAGTTACATAGGTGGTTTTCAGAGTTAGGTTGGGTTAGGGTCCATAAGTACCTGTCCAGAAGGCTTTAGCCCAAGTCCCAGAGAAGACCAAGTTCCAGACATGCCATTGGCTCTATTATGCTGGATCTTGGAGGGATTACTTTCCATTTGGTATTGGTATTCATTTCAATACCACAGTCTGGCACCTTAGCCAAGCAGCCCTAATGGGTTACGTTAGGTTTGGTTAGGTTAGGTAAAGATAACCAATGTAATATTGCATGGGAACACACTGAGCATATTTGAGAAAATCCTACGGTTATTATTGAAAGAACGAGGTAAGCGTTGTTCCTGGCTGAGGGGTACTGGTGGCCACCACATCTGTAACACAGACTACAATCTACGAGTAAATGTACAGTAAAACAGCCTGTCCGCCTCTACACCAAATGGCGGGAGTCCACAGCCCTCTGGGATAAGTGCAGAAACCTCCCACCAACAGCGCCTGTCCACTTCCCTTCCGAATGGCCAGAGTCGCCAGGCAGGCCGCATCAGTCATACTCTGCCTGAGGTGGTGATGTACTGGTCATCTGCTGTTGCCATTACTTACTAACCCTTGCCTGGGCCAACGCAAGTGAACCTCAAATGCATATGTCAGATTGCTGCGTTTTGCTTCCTTTGTGCTCGAAAGCAACCACTGAGTGCGACATGGCAGCACTGTACTGCTTGCTGGTGAACAGAAGCCCACACTTCAGTTCCCGCCTTTCTGTCTCTCATGTAGCGCTTGCAACGATGGCTGTGACTGAGGTTGCATTTGTGGTAGTTCCCTACCTTCTTCAGGTTGTGGCCCTGCTCTGCTGTATACTCATATGGTGATGGCCCCACTACCACCTGAGAAGTGGAAGAGGAAGGTTCTGAGTCTGGAGAAGAAACATGAGATACTGGGCACGGTTGACAAGGGCTGGACCACAGGACGCATTCATCGCAATATGATCCAGCCCATTCAACATTGTTCGATATCATGCAACAAGCTTACACAGAACAGACAGGAATCTGCCAAAAGCACACATTGGGGCGACAGGCAGGTAATGGCCTAGGCCAGGCATGCCATTATTGACCGGTCAACACTGATGTTGTTTCGTCAGCAATGTTGCGCCAGGGTGCTAGTGCGTGGGACCGAGGTGAAGGCTGCTGCTGAGAAGTTTGCATGCCTGCAAAATGTGCAGGGCTTCAAGGCGTCCAAGGGATGGCTCTTTCGCTTCAAGCTTCGCCATGGATTTACTGGCTGTAAGGTACGCGGCGAGGCCTTGGATGTGGCGGCGGAGGAAGTAGACCCTTTCCGCCAGAAAGTGCAGAGCCTGATCAAGGATGAGGGCCTTGCCCTTGGTCAAGTCTGTAATGCTGACCAAACATGTTTGTTCTACTACACCTTTTTATTTTTTTTTTATTTTTTTTAAATGCAAGGAAGAAGGAACAAAAGGCCATGGGCCTGCATACTGTTCCTTCCAAAAAACAAAAAAAAATATGAAAGAGAGCCAAGTTCAGATTCGTTCATTTCAAGATGCCTGGACGCACTGGATTTAAAAGACTGGAGATCATTGGAAGAAGAGATTACAGACAGAGGAAGACAGTTCCAGAGACGACCTGTTTTATAAATGAAGGACTGGGAGTAATGGTTAACTCTTGCATTAAAGAGTTGGACAGAAAAGGGATGAGAGTTTGTTGCTAGACGGGTGCTAAGTACCCACTGTAGAAGTGGAGGGATGCAAGCAGACAGTTCAGAGGAACAGTGACTATTGAAGTATCGATAGAAAAGAGATAAAGATGCAACAGTCTGGCGAAGAGACAGAGGATAAAGGGAATCAGTAAAAGGAGGAGAGTTAATGAGATGAAATGCCTTTGACTCCACCCTATTGAGAAGATCTGCATGTGGGGAGCCTCCCCACACGTGAGAGTTGTATTCCACACAGGGGTGAATAAAACCCATGTATAAAGTCAACAACTGTGCAGGGGTAAAGAAAGTTCAAAGTCGGCTTAGCACACCTAACCTCTTGAAAGCAGATTTCACAAGAGATGTAATATGTACTTTCCATGATAAATCCCGAGTGAATGAAACCACAAGCATAGTCAAGGATGATGCAGGACTGAGTCGGACATTATTAAACATTAGTGGGTACCCCTGTGGAAGATTTTTTCAGGTTGATAGGTGTAAGAACTGAGTCATTGATGCATTAAAAACAAGATTATTTTTACCCCAATCAGAGATACGAGCCAAGTCAGACATTAGGTGTGCCATAGCCTCATCCCTTGTCTGTTGAAGTAACTGCTGAAACGGACATTGTGGGAACCGAATGGAAAGATGAAGGGTGGAATCATCAGCGTATGGGTGGACAGGATTAGATGTACAGCTTAGATGGTCATTGATGAATAAAAGGAAGAGTGCTGGTGATAGGACAGAGCCCTGAGGAAAACCACTGTTGCTAGATCTAGGATAAGAAAGATGGTCGTCTACAACAGCATCTATAGAACGCCCAGAAAGGAAGTTAGAGATGAAGGCACAGATAGAAGAATAGAAACCGCAACAGGGCAGTTTGGAAATTAAAGATTTATGCCAGACTCGATCGAAAGCCTTTGAGATGTCAAGTGCAATGGCAAAGCTTTTGCCAAAGTCCCGAAAGGAGGATGACCAGAAGTCTGAAGGGTAGGTGAGGAGATCGCCAGTGGAGCGTCCCCGATGGAACCCACACTGACGATCAGGAAGAAGGTTGTGACAGGAAAGATGCTTTAAGATTTTTGTTAAGAATTGAATTGAAAACTTTTGAGACACAGGATGGTAAAACAATTGGACAATAATTAGAGGGTTGGGAATGGTCACCCTTCTTTGGGACTGGCTGAATGACAGCAAACTTCCAGCAAGAAGGAAAGGAACAAGTTGATAGACAAAGGTGAAAGATTTTACTTAGGAAGGGTGTAAGCACAAAAGCACAGTTTTTGAGGACAATGGGAGGGACTCCATCAGGCACATATGCCTTGTTAGTACTGAGGCCAGTGATGGAAGAAAATACATCAGCTGAAGAAATTTTAATGTCTGCCATGAGCAAGTCAGAAGGGGGGAGTGATGGAGGAGCAGCACCAGAATCATCTAAGGTGGAATTGGAGGAGAAAGTTTAAGCAAAGAGATCTGCTTCATCAGATGAAGAAATAGCTACAGAGCCATCAGAGTAGAAAAGAGGCAGGAAGGACGATGAGGCAAAGTTGTTAGAAAGGATTTTGGCAAGGTGCCAGAATTCGAGTAGGAGAGTTGAGAGCATTTAGCACGGATGAAATTATTTTTAGCAGACAGAAGAACAGACTTAGCACGATTCTGGGCAGAAACATAAAAAAAATGTGATTCAGGGGTGGGTTGGCTCCGGTATCTTTTACAGGCCCTCTCCTTGTTGCATACAGCATTAGAACAGGGGCATCAAAGAAGCTGAGAGATGGACAAGAGAGTTATATGTAGAGAGGAGGAGAGAGGTGAAAAGATTAGTAAGAGAGAGTAAGAAGAGAGTGGATGAAGAATTTGGAAGGAATTTGAGTGCAAAGTGGAGGGAATGTAAGAAAATGTTCTGGAAAGAGGTAAAGAAAGCTAAACAGGGTGCCAACGAAGTTAGTGGGAGTGTGAAAGATAAAAATGATAGATTGCTAGTGGAGAAGGGAGAAAAAGTGAACAGATGGAGAAAACACTTTAACGAATTGTTGAATGAAAGTAATGCAAGTATAAGTGGCTGGAGAATGGTGGGGAGAAGGAGGGTTGTGAGAAGAGAGAAAGAAATCAGCAGGATGGAAGTGGTGGAAGCAATGAAGAAAGATAAAATGGGGAAAGCCCCAGGAATTGATGGAGTGTGTGGTGAAATGCTGAAGCATGAGGGAGAGATAGTAATAGAATGGATGTGGAAGGTATGCAGTTTGGCCTGGGAGGAAGGTAGAGTCCAGGAGGATTGGAAGTCAGGTATAATTATTTCTCTGTACGAAGGAAAAGGGGAAAAAGAAGTGTGTGGTAATCATAGGGGCATTTGCCTTCTTAGTGCAATAGGAAAAGTATATGGTAGGATACTTATTGACAGAGTTAGGGAAATAACAGAGGAATTAGTTGGAGAAGAACAGGGAGGTTTCAGGAAGGGAAGAGGTTGTGTAGACCAGATATTCATTCTGAGATCTTTAGTGGAAAAGTTTCTAGAGAAACGAAAGAAGTTGTAAGCAGCCTTCATGGATTTGGAGAAAGCATATGACAGGGTGGATAGACAAGGATTGTGGAAAGTATTAAGAATATATGGAGTTGATAGGAAGTTGTTGAAGGCAGTGAAGAGTATGTATGAGGGTGCTAAGGCTGCAATGCGTGTGGATGGTGAACTGAGTGAATCTTTCCATTTGAAGGTTGGATTGAAACAAGGATGTGTTATGTCTCCATGGTTGTTCAATCTGTGCATGGATGGGGTTATAAAAGAGATACGAGGTCGGGCAGTGGATGTTGGAGCAGCCCTAGTGATAGAGGGCAGTGTCTGGAAACTCCCTGTATTGTTGTTTGCAGATGATACTGTGTTGTTGAGTGAAGACGTTGGGGAGCTGCAAGGCTTGGTAGATGAGTTTAGAAGTGTGTGTAAGAAACAGAATCTAATGGTGAATGTAGGGAAGAGTAAAGTGATGGTCTTGGAGAGAAGTGAATGTACAGTGAGACTGGATGGGGAGGATATGGAGAATGTGAGTGCATTTAAGTACTTGGGTAGTGTGATGAGTAAGGATGGAAGGTTGCTGGTTCATTGAAAGCAGTGATAAGAAACAGAGAAGTGAGCATGGAAGTGAAAAAGTTGTTACATGACATTATTGTGATACCGTTGTTACATGACATTATTGTGATACCAACTCTAACAAATGGAAGCGAAGCCTGGACCTAGTTGGAAGGAGAGAAGTCAAGAGTGAGAGCAGTTGAAATGAGTGATTTGAGAGGTTGAGAGGAGCATGTGGAGTCACATGGAGAGACAGAACATGTTAAGGTGGTTTAGGCATGTGGAGAGGATGGAGAGTGAAAGACTGACGAGGAGTATGTGAGTGAGGCAGAAGGGGGGGAGAGGAAGGGGGAGGCCGAGGATGAGATGGAGGGATGGAGTGGAGAGGTATATGAGAGAGGGGGGTGTGAGTTGGGAGCGGGGTAGTGAAATGGCGGGGGACAGAGCGACATGGAGGCGATTTTGTGGCCATCCCGTGCGGGATTGAGGTGTCTGGAAATAGATAGATAGGTAGATTAGAACAAGCATGATTAAACCAAGTCTTTCTTGCATTAGTGAAAGGATATGAGAAAGGAATGTATGCTTCCATGCCCGAGTGAATAACCTCCGTAATGCGCAAGGCATACTCAGATGGCTCCCGGCCATGGAAGCAATAATCATTCCAAGGAAAATAAAAGAAGTACTGCCTGAGGGCCTTGCAATCCGCAGCTCCAAAGTGCCACAGACGGTGTTTCTTTAGAGGGTCCACAGACCGTACCAGAGCGATAGGACAGGTTAAGGTAATAAGGTTATGATTGGAAAAGCCCAACAGAGAAAAAAGATTAACAGTGTAAGCACAAAGATTCGTTGTTAGGAAGAGGTCAAGTATGTTGGAACTCTTTCCCAAGGCAGTCAGGGATACAAGTAGAGTGCTGTACAAGCTGATCTTGGCCATTAAGGAGGGAAAAGATGTAGGTTTGTTCACTAGATGGATCAGTGGAAGGAGAGGAGAGCCAAAGGTGGTGGTGAACATTGAAATCTCCTAGAATGGAGATTTCAGAGAAAGGAGGAATGTATAGAATGTGTTCCTCATAGAATAAGAGAGTCAAAAAATTTTTGATAGTCAGTAGAATTAGGGGATAAGTAAACAGCACAGATATATTTAGTCAGAGAATGACAGAGAGCCGAAGACAGAGTAGAGAATTCGGAAGAATCAAGTTCAGGAACACGAGAGCTAGGCAGATCGTTCCATACATATACAGAACAGCCACTTTTGGCTTTGAAATGAGTATAAAGAAAGTAGGAGGGTACAGAAAAGGGTTTGCTGTCAGTTGCCTCAGACAGCTGAGTCTCAGTGAGGAAGGTGAGGTTTAGAGAAGGAGAAGTGGAGCTCAACAAAGTGAAAGTTAGAGGAAAGGCCATGAATGTTGCAGAAATGAAGAAGGAGAGAGTCAGACAGTGGCTCCAGTCAGCTCCTAGAGTCGTCACCGGGAAAGGGGTGGATTGTGGGGGCATTTATGGACCCCCCTCCCCCCCAGGGACTCTTGTAATTGGTTATTCATTACCATTTTGTCAAGTTTTGAAAAGGAAGTGTAGTGTGTAGTGTGCATGTAGTTTGGTGTTGGAAGATAGAAAGACTTATACAGGAAAGCATGCTGGCCTACTCTCTGTGTTACTGAGACACTGAAAAAGTTCAGCAAAGGGGGATGGTCAGGAATTAGTCCTGAGGGCTGATGAAATGGGAGCCCACCAACACCCTTGCTGAGGAAAGGGAGAAGTCTGTGCCCGGTCGGAAGTTGTCCAGTGTGTCTCTTTTGCTTTGTGCCAATGCTAACAGGATGCACCACCCCAATCACATTGTTGCTGGGCATGCTAAACGACCACGTTGTCTCTGTGGGTTGACGGATAGCCTTCCTGTTGTGTGGTACCATTGTGTGAAGGCCTGGTTTACCACTAAGATTTTCAGGGACTGGTTCCACAGACATTTCGTCAAGGAGGTTATCCGTTATCAAATGGAGGTCCTTGGTATCGCTCACAAGCTGGTGAAGGCACTCCTGCTCCTGGACAATGCCCTACGTATCGTCTGAGAAGGATTTGGTTGCTTTTGACGGGCAGATTAGGTGCATGTTTCTGCCACCTAATATGACTGCTGTGATTCAACCAATGGACCAGGGTGCTATCGTGGTTGCAAAGAGACTGTACCGATGGAAGTTCCTGAACGAGGTGATGGTGGTGCTGGAGGATGAGGATGCAGTCAAAGACACACATGGGGAACAGACCTTGCAGAATCTTCGGCTTTACGACCTGAAGTCTGCAGTGTTCAACTGGGGGAATGCGTGGAAGGAAGTCTACGTCGAAACCCTCGAAAGATGTCGGTCCGTCTTCTGCAGGGAATCGAAACCGAGCACAACTTTGAGGGATTTGACGTGGATGATTTCCACAGCAAGAGAGCAGGTGGACGTCGATGACGTGCGGGAGTGGCTGGACAACAATGGCGGCGATCCTGGTTACCAGACCATGTCTGAAGAGGTGATCGCCGCTGCTGCCTCTGCGGGCACGGTAGAGACAGCAGGACCGACAAGGATGAGGATGAGGACCCTGACTCGTAGCCCTCCACAACTCCTTCAATCCCTCATCTTGGTGTCCTCCGTGATTATCTGGAGGGGATGCTGGAGTATGCCAAGTACTCACACTGTGACAGTGAGAAGGTGCCACTTTGCCTGGCGATGGAGCTGCGAGAAGTCCGGGACGCTGTCATCCTCCGGCAGGATTGTCGGTCATATCGTCAGGCCAGGATCAACCCATTCTTGAAGCCTGTGACCCCCGCAAGTGCCAGCCCATTCTCACCACCAGCTTGTTTACTACCTTCACCTTCGGACCCGCAACAGAGTACGTTGACAGCCACTGAGTCTCCACTGGACGTAAATTTGTAGCTGTCTTCGGAGCCTCCTGAGATGGGTAGGCCATGATCACCACACCGCACATCACCAGTCATCACCCACCTCCAGCAGGTTGAGGATGACGAGGAGGAGGAGTTTCTTGACCTTTGTTAGGCACTACTGTTTGCCACTAGACCACATGGGACAACTCTACACTTGCTGGAGGTGGAGGGTTAAGAAGCCTGGTGGCAGTGCACTGGGTGGTAAGTACCCCAACTGAATGTTTTTTGGCAGGTAACTTTTGGTTTCTTTCATAGTTTCCCAGGTGCTACAATATATTTAGGATATTCGTATGCGTGTTTTGAGGTCACAATATGGCAGAATGAGGCGAAAACAGTGCCAAAAATAGGAAGGGTACTGTGTAGCTCGATCGGTAGAGAGTTGGCTTGCGGTCCCGTGGGACCCAGGTTCGAATCCTCACTGTTGCAGGGAACAGTTTAAGGATTTGAATTTCATTAAATCAGGCTTTACTGATCTACCAGAAGGCCCGCCGACATGTCGTAAAAATGACCCCGCTAATACCAATACACCAGTCCTGTATGAGACAGCCCTAGCATGTATTCAATATGGACGGTGGGTGTTAAGCGCCGAAGTGGTGACATGTAGATTGTAGGAGGACGACTGGGCCTTGATAGCAGGCTGTGAAGCCTATGCCCAGAGTCGGACACATAAAAAAAAAAAAAAAAAAAAAAAAACATACAGTAGTGCTGAATCCCTACACACCGGCTGACGTGTATAGCCGTCACGATTCAGGGCGTGGAGTGCCGCCGGCAGATGGGATATACCACAAGCACCTTCACGCCACCCTTTGAACTCACGGCCATTTTCTATAACAACCATAGGGTAGGTAGGTACCCAAGGTACCCCACTGATGCACAGCTCAGTCTGTACTCGTACTGGTAGAGTGTAGAGTGATGTCTTTCATACCCTCCTAGTCCAGTTCCGTCCCTCCACGCGCGGGGCTGATTTCATCATCGATCCCCGCAAAAGTTCTGCCCTTATCGCCAGGGGAAAGAAAGGGCTCTGACTGAGCAGGTGTGTGAGAAATTGTAAATAGTAAACAGGTGTACAAAAGTGTGTTTTTTTTTATACATACATGAAATATAAGATAAGTTATATCTAGTAAGTGTTATAAAAAAAGCATTTTATAACAAGTTTTATAAGTGCATTACAATAACTATTTTTGTTTATGGTATTTGTGAAACAATGATTGGAAATACCTTGAGTAACCCTATATAGTAGAATGAAAGAAAATCAAAAGAGCATGGGAGAGAAAGAAAATGACCTGGTTGGCTGTAACTAAATTTTTTCCTCATCACTCAGAAAATAATGGTGAATATGTGAGCATTAGCGTATTTGTGATGTGAAGTACAAAAAATGTAAGTTGTGTATAACATTGGTAATATTTTCACGCTACCCTTGATTAGTACAAATTAGTAACAAATTCTGTACAAGTAATTACCTCATACTCAACCATACTGCGTGAAACAGCCAGAGCATTTACTTCTCAAAATGAAATTACCCATAATCGTGATGTCAAGTGCAAATATCTGTGCCATAGTAGAGGGAAATTATTATACCTGATACAAGAAGTGAGTATAGAAAATAAAGAGCTATTCTTTTCCCATACATCTACTGGGCATAGTGGCGCTATGAAACGGGCGAAAAAACCTAAAGGGAGCCACATAGAAGGGGTGATGATTTATCCTTACAACAGTGAGCAAAGTCAAAAAAATATTTGGGATATTTCAAGACACCGGGCAGTGTTACAATCACCACTCCGGACAGTGCTGCCGACATTAGCCAGTGAATCCAAGGTCACTGGCAGTGGCGCGCAACTGGATTAGCCCGCCTAAACATGGAAAACCAGTCATCTTTAACTTATCCTTACTCGTCGACGGGACCACTTGAAGACCTCAGGATACTTTGATTTGAAAGAGGAGAGTTGGTGAGTCACACGTATACTTAATTTTTTCTCTAGCTATAATAGTTTGGCAGATATTAGGGTTTGAAGTAAGGTTATTTTCCCAAAATCTTGGAAATTCCCCATAAGAAGGAGTGGGCAATGGAGGAAAACCCCAGTGGATAATTGTTAAGTATGGTGTTTTTTGGTTTGCAGTGTTTTTTATTGCATGTTTTTCTTGGTGTTGAAAATTATTTTGGATAATCCAATGTATGCTTTGATGTCAAAATATGCCAGAATGACTGAAAAACAGTGCCAAAATAAGGAGGGGTACTGTACGTATAGTAATGTTTTGGTAGAGTGCTTTTTGGTTTTGAGGTTTTTTTTTTTGCATGGTTTTCTCGGTGTTGAAAATTATTTTGGATAATCCTATCTATGTTTTGATGTCAAAATATGCCAGAATAACATGAAAACACCACCAAAATAAGGAGGGGTACTGTACATACTGTAGTGTATTTGTAAGCATAACACAATACTATATGTAACTATGGAATGAAACTATACAGCTACAGGTAACAATATGTAAAACAGGCAGTTATGTCTGAGTTCTCAAGGAAGAGACAAATACACATTCCCTTAGCTAGACGAATCAAGAATGCCAAACACCCCCGATCATGTGCCGGAAATATGACTGACACACACACGCACAAACGTACGCACACGTACTCCCACACATTTTAGCTGGAAGCTAAAGGGGGATATAAGTCTGATATCACGCGTACGAGAGTTAGTAGGACTGGAGAGAACAATAGTTAGAGAAGGTGAGAGCAACAGGGAGTAGGAGAGTGAGAGTAAAGTAGGAGGATTGCGGGTAGCACAAACCACAGGCTACACGGGTCACGCCAAGCTCTTAACTTTTATTCAAGTAACTGTCTCACAATAAACTCCATCAACCCAAATCTGCCTATTTCATCATCCCAACTAAAATACGAAGAGGATAAAGGAACAGAGAAGGTCTACACGGTCATCTACAACTCCTCACCATTACAGTCTCCTAGTGCCTCTCCCATCGACGATACGACCGGATAACCTTCTCTATATAAATACACTCCTCAGCTATGTCTACTTACACTGGCAGCAGCGGTGGACAATAGTAAACTACTACAACAAACCAAGTTCACTTACATACAGGTAGGGTGTTTTTGGTCTTCAATGGTGTTTCTGCATGGTTTTCTTGGTGTTTATTGTTACTTTTGATATTCCTGTGTGTTTTGATATCTAAATATGTCTGCATGACCAGAAAACACTGCCAAATTAAGCATAGGTACAATCACGTTCCCTAATTTAGACCCACCCCGAGCCAAGCCGAGAGCTGTGTGAGGCAGTAGCCACGGCTCTTAAACGAACGCGTTTACTAGCCACCCCCTCCACCCCTCAATCCCCCCCCTCCCCCTTGCATCCAACATTCAATCTCTACCTTACTGCATTCCTTTCCACCCTCACATCTTATGAAACAATCATTTACTGAAAAGGACAATGCTGGACGGTATTAGACAGTAGATTTTAGAAAACATAGGACGATAAGACCCGAATATATTATTTTTCTTAATAAATAAACGCGTTCGTTTAAGAGCTGTGGCTACTGCCTCCCTCAGCTCTGGGCATGGGTCGGGGTGGGTCTAAATTAGGGAGCGTGACTGTACTGTACAAATAGACTAGGTACAAGCTGGAGGCGGGTATAGGTAGGAGAACAGTGTTCATTACCCGGATGTTGCCACTACCCAGACATGCCTTTGGCTCTATTATGTCCTGATAACTGAGGGATTACTGTTTATATATACAGGCCCTGTTTGAGGGACAGAAGTAGAAACTGTGAGCAGTGGAAATGAGTTATTTGAAAGGAGCATGTGGAGTCACATGGAGAGACAGACTGACAAATGAGGACGTGAAGGAGCATTGTGGTGTGGATGTGGATGTGATAGGAAGCATTAGGAGAAATACATTAAGGTAGTTTGGGCATGTGGAGAGGATGGAGAGTGAGAAACTGATGAGGAGAGTGTGTGAGTCAGGTGGAGGAGGGGAGAGGGAGGGGGAGGCCGAGGATGAGATGGAGGGATGGAGGGGAGAGATATATGAGAGAGGGGGTGTTAGCTGGGAGCAGGGCAGGGA
>JAGKTI010022679.1:0-15148 GCA_018397915.1 Birgus latro
GGCAGAGGGATGGTGGGAGACATGCCTGGCAGTGCTGAGTGTGGTGGAGGGTGGAGGAGGGATAGGGGGGAATGAAAGGGGGAAGATGAAGTTGGGACAGGGTGAGGGGAAGGAGAGAGGGGATGGAGGGAGGACGGGAGGACCGGGAAAGCCTTGTCTCAAACCTAGGGAGAAGCAGGGTGTGAAATAGCGAGGCGACAGACATTCAAACTGTTCGGACTGAGGGACTGTTCCCCTATTTCTCGTGTTCGGTCTAGCAATGTGCCGGTTATCGATGCGCCAGGTAACTGGGTAAGGGTATATAAAGGTTTACATCCAAGGGGTGGTTGGGATTTATTGCTCATGTAATGCCACTCAGGGATGGGTGAGGCTTGTCACTCTCATCTTACATGTCAGGACCAACTTGCCAAGCCCCGGGCCCCTGCACTCCCCGTAGGGCAACATAGGACCGGATGATGGATGGATGGAAAAAATTACAATGCTACAGACCTGAATGAAGCATTGGGTAAAAAAGTGACTTGATTTTAAGAATACATTTAAAATTCTATCAAATCAGTGATTATTTCGAACACTAAAAAAAAAAAAAAAAAAAAAAAAAAAAAAAAAAAAAAAAAAAAAAAACAGTCAGAGAATTGGTTTTGGATTCATCTTACCCGTACAGCCACTCAGCTCACACACACAACAACTCAAGTCTGATAACTCTGAGACTGTTACAATACTGTGTTGTATTAATGCAGTACAGCATGTGCTGGATGCAATGACAGGTCATATAAAATCAATGGTCATCTCAGATATGACCCATAAGTTGCAAACTGCCCATCTCTACTTTAAGAGTCTGCAGAGAAAATATTACTTAAAACTTTTAAGTATTGCACAGGCCTTTGATTTATGATTAAGGGAAATAAGCACAGCCATCTTCATCATCATCCCAACCCAGGAAGGTACCAAAAGACTGGGTGAAATAGAACTCTGAAACAAGAAAAGAAAAGGCATAAAAACAAAAGAACTATCATCAGCATGCCCATTGAAATGTATCACACAATAATTTACATGTCTTTCATGCATTCATAATCCTGTCTCCATCTAACTAGCATAACCATCTAAACAAATTTTTTTGTATGTAATTCAACAGATGTATTTCATACACACTCTCATCTCTTACATTTTCACACATTTTTCCACATTCATTGCTAGACCTGCAAAATTCTTTGCAAACTACTGTAGTTTCCTATCTGAATGCAGTTTAAATAGTTGTCTTATATCAACATTCACTCTCTTCTCTATTTTTTTTCCCCTTAACTTCTCAACACATTTTAAAATCCTTATATACCCTTCCTTCTTTCATTAGAACTCTTTACTGAGTCCACCCCAGCATTTTTTTTTTTCCAGCTCTTTAACTTCTATATCCCACCAAGCTGTATCTTTCTTACTAGTCAACACCCATGCAACACCAAACACAGCTTTAGCATTCATAATCAAACATTCCAGGCATGATCTCATTCTAAGCTTCTCTACATTTTACCTTGCAACCACGACCATATCTTGTACAGAGTCAAATAAACCCGCATTTTACAATCTCACCAATTTTATATCAACAGTAATCTCTCTCTACAAACTCATAATCAGTCAGGCTACTTTCAACATTCTTTCCAATCACTTTATCTTTCTACCTACAGCCAGATACCTGAATCCTGGAAGGGATGGCAAAAATATATGTAAAGTACCATGGGTTGGGCTATGATCACTATACTCCACCACCATGAGAAGTCACCAGCAACCTTGCTATGGTGTCTCATTATATAATACCATTGAAATTTACAAGCTGTGCTTAACCATTTTGAAACAGGAAATGCCAGTGCAATACCTTCTTTCCTCACACAAGTCATGCAGTCATCACTGTTACCTATCTCCCCTGGCACTTCCAAACAACCCATTACATAATGCACAGGACTAGTGTCAAGTCTCCTATCACAAACATCACAACTCCTTGGCATCTGCCATATCACTCTGATGAAATGGTTCCAAAACCTCTCCTCTTCTTCTGCACCTCCAGCATTATAAGGTGGATACGCAATAACGAGTACAACTTTCACCTCCTCAAACTTACACCTGATATACCCTGAGTTGTTACAATACAGTAATTATTTTTCAGCCTTCTGTGCCATTCACTGACCAGCAAAGCGACTCCCTCTTTTACTCTGTCTGTGCATACAACACCTGATCTTACACATTTCATACCTTTTCATCCTCACAGTTCACTCCCTCTCATCTTTGACTTGCAGGGGGTCATCATACCTGGTGCCCATGAAGACTTTTACTACTTTCACACTTTTACATTTTTCATTCACACCTCTCACAGTCCACACAGCCACATGAGCCAGCCTACTTTTACTGGGTTCTGGATAGACAGATGACTAGATTAGAGGTACCAAATCCATTGCAATGGGGATTTACAGGGTTGGGGAACTGCATGTCCACACCACCTCCCTTTTCACCCACTTGCCATGCAGAGAATACAGGAGCAATTTTTTCCCTCCCCTACACCACACAGCAAAATACAGTTCATTGTTTAATGAGATACATGAAACCATTTGGCTTATGACTCAGTCCAGTCACCTGTTATCACAAAGAACACTATGCATAATAAACATTGATTTCTAATTTCAATGCAACCTTATCTTGAATCATCAGAAACTTCAGTGAAAAATAGGGGTTACTTCAACAACATTATAAGAGCAACTTTAGTCAAAAAATTTCAATCTAAAATGAAGATACCTGACTAGGACTGTTAACCCACAATTCTTTTCTATTTTGCCATCATCTAACATAACATTCAACTAAATATGAAAAGCTCCCAACATTTAGAGGATACCTAAGCAAATACACTCTGGGATAACAATACGGTGTTCACAAACAATACCAAAGATATGATCACCTGAGGAGCCAGTGAGACCACCGTATGGGCTGAGCACGCTGAAGATGAGTGTAGCCTGGCATCAAGATGGTTTTCTCTTTTTCGGCTCGGTCTACTAACACCTGTGAAGTTGGTAGGATAAAACCCACACAAACACTGCAGCTATAATAAAGTAGAAATGCTTACATAATTTTCTCATGCTAAAAAGAAAGAACCACTGGTTGAGAGCACGTAAATCATGCTCCTTGAAAAGAAGGTAAAACAAATGAAAGCTCAAGTCAAGAATGATCAAAGATGCCTGGACACACTGCATTAAAAACGATGGAGGTCACATGAAACCGGAAAGACAGACTGAAGAATACAACGCCAGAGCAGACCAGTTGTGTACATGAAAAGGCAATGATAGACGACAAACATCAATGCAACACTGCAGCAAAGAGAGAAGGGTTGAAGGAAAGGAGTTCAAGAGTTCCATTCCTCCAATATGAAAGCTGTACTCCACAAATGGGGCCCTATAAAAAGTCAGCAACAAGGTACAGCTAAAAAATGAACAGAGTTGGGCCAACACCTAACCTCTGTGAAGCTGATTCTGCAAGTAATGAGATCCTTCCATGACAGATTACACACACACACACACACACACACACACACACAAAAGATACTAAAGATATTGAGAAATGATGAAGGATTGAGATATGAGTTGTTAAAAGTGAAAGAACTGTCAAGTGGTCAATTACATCAAATTGAAAAATATGAAAGCTGTACTCCACAAATGGGGCCCTATAAAAAGTCAGCAACTAGGTACAGTTAAAAAATGAACAGAGTTGGGCCAACACCTAACCTCTGTGAAGCTGATTCTGCAAGTAATGAGATCCTTCCATGACAGATTACACACACACACACACACACACACACACACACAAAAGATACTAAAGATATTGAGAGATGATGAAGGTTTGAGATATGAGTTGTTAAAAGTGAAAGAACTGTCAAGTGGTCAATTACATCAAATTGAAAAATGGAAAAATTTTGCACCTGAGTCAGAATTTAAGAATGCCACTTTTCCCTAGACAGAAATAAAAGACAAATACAAAGTCTGGTATGCCAATGCCTGATTTCAAATTTGTTGCTGTGACAGCTGTGATGAACAATATGAGAAGCTGGTGAAGAAGTGAAATGTAGAGTACTCACTGAATGAAAGGATTACATAATCAAAGTACAATGGAACATGAGGTCAGAGATCTCATCAAAGGATGTGAATATGAAAAAATGGCAATATTCTGTAAGATGAGATGGTTCGCCAGGGGGTGAAAACACTTGAAAATGCTTGGCATGTCTTTTCCTACATTATCATACGGAACTCAAACTTGGGCAATGAATGTGAGAGAACTTTTTTATTGCTACAGGCTGCAAAAGTGGCTATCTTCAATAAACCTACAGGAATAAGCAGAAGTGGGTGCATATGTAATGCAGCCTTAAATTAAAACTCTGGCATGAAACAATGAGCTTTAGAAGTGATATGTGGCATTACAGAATGGATGAAGAGAAATAGTTTGAGGTGGTAAGATCACAGTTAAACAATGCATATATGGTAGATAAAGCAGCCACCAAAGAAAGTTGCTTAAAGTAATGGTGATGGTAACAATGGCAGAGGAAGACTATTTGAGGAACTGAAGTAGAGAGAGGAACTGAAAATATAGCAAAAACAGGTAAAGGAAGATATGTCTATCTATCTATCTATTGCCAGACGCCTCAATCCCGAACGGGGTGGCCACAAACAAATCGCCTCCATGTCACTCTGTCCCCTGCCATTTCACTACCACGCTCCCAGCTCACACCCCCTCTCTCATATACCTCTCCACTCCATCCCTCCATCTCATCCTCTGCCTCCCCCTCCCTCTTGCCCCCTCCACCTCACTCACATACACTCTCCTCGTCAATCTTTCACTCTCCATCCTCTCCACAAGCCCAAACCACCTGTAATGTAACAGTAAGAAAACCATATGAAGACAAAGCAGACAGAGGGCAATTATGGCTATCTCATGTGTGGGGATACCAGGAGGATGTATTGTACCTGTTAATGATCATTATGAAAATGATAATGGCAATGATGATGAGATGGAAGAGAGGACGACGAGGAGGAGGGAAACCATGATCTGGGCACACAAGTCTCCATAAAAGTTGTTCAGTGGCTTACCTTGATAAGCTCTATGAGATGACGTGTAATGTGAGTGAGATGGTCACGGAGCCAAAGCTTCATGTCCGTGGCCACTTGGTCGTTGCGGCTTCGTCCTGTGTGCACTTTACCACCTACATCACCCACCAGCTCCTGTCAGGTAAACCAAATTTTTCTCATACTGTACCAACAAATTGGAAACTGCTATATACTGTATATTTCATACAGTGAGTCACTGTTATGGTGTTGAGGATGTTTTCCAAAATATCACAACTTTTCCAGTACAACTAGTGCTGTAAACTGGAGAGCTGGCACATTAGCTTTCTAGGTAGCAATGAAACCTTAACAGGCAATTTCTTCTAATTTACTGTGAAACAGCAAAAATAAACCTTAATAAAGTAGCACAGGACGACTTTCTGTGCTGTATGGCAGAGCTGCCTGCCCATGTTAGTTGTGTGTAAGATGGCCACTACAATACAATCACATATTGGTAATACACATGACGTATCTTATAGAGAAAGGGAATCCTGAGGTAGTAACACACCTGCCATGGATGCAAATAATCATCTCCTAAACCATTATGATGTAAACTTCTACCACCTTGTAATCGTCTTCAACACATTAAAACTTCCTACAAGATATGATGCTCAAAGAGTCAAGAGTGAAATCATGAATGTCTACTTGAACTTTTCCTGGGAAGGGCAGGTGGCACACCTCAATAGTCAGTTTTATAGGCCATTGTTTTCAAAATATAAATGCAGCACATATGCGTAGATATAGGCTACATATAGATACAATGGAATCTCCTAAATTGTGCGATCCTCAATGGCGGATTCATGATACATGGCAACATCAAGCAACAAGTTTGCAATATCAGTAACTCACAGAAATTACACAAAATCTGTAAATGCATCCTCAAAAGTGATGTTTTTCTGATGCCTCATTTAATCTGTGCCACCATTTCGGTACCTCAAGCCCACGTGTCTAGCCAGGTGTAAACCAATCGTAGTCATGCATGGTATGGCAATTACTAAACCAATCATATTCAAGCACAGCATTTACTATAAACCAATCACAGTGCTTCCATCCCACGCCAAGCATGAAGGACACGGGCGTTTGATGCCCCGGCGCTCAACTCAGTGCACTGCCTCCTCTCAGTTGTTAGCCAATGGTTCTGATGTGGTTTAGAAGAGGAAATTTCTTTCACCAAGGCTTCATCCTGCCTGCCCAGTGTTACCATGGCTGATCAAAACCCTCCTAAGCCTACAATTTCTTTGAGGAAGGGGAAGAAGAAGAAGCCAATGTTAACTTACACCTAAAAGTCAGATGTAATAAGGAGGATTTACAGTGGTGAGAAGAAGGCCAAAGTTGCCCACCATTACAGATTCAGTAAGGATGATCTCTCCAACTGGCCGCATTGTTTACCAACCACCGCTCCAACTGCATGCGCGTCAGTGTATCATGCATTCTAAATCCTTATTTACAGCTTTCAGAGGTAAGTTTATAAAAATGCCCAGTAGCTGTGGTAATCCAAGATTAATAACAATTAACCTGTGGAAGACTCACTTCAATAGAAAATATGGACAGGCCACGCCCATTTGGTAAAGAATTAAGCTGCTGGTAATTCTTTTCCAAACGGGTGCAGCCATTCCACCTACATGATAACAAACTCATGATCTCAAGTTGAGTAATTTTGGTACACATGCAACACAGATAATTAATTGTTGCATTGTGACTGCAAGAACTGAGTGGAAAAAAACAAAATATGGACACCTATATTTTGGGGTATTCAAGGAAGTGGGCATGTCGCCACTGGCAGTGATTACTGACAATCTCTCCAACTGGCCACGTTGTTTGCCAATCATTGCTCCGACTGGATGCGTCAGTGTATCATGCATTGTAACTCTTCATTTATAGCTTTCAGAGGAAAGTTTATAAAAGTGCCCAGTAGCTGTGGTAATCCAGGAATAATAAGTAACATGTGAAAGACTCATTTCAACAGAAAATGTGGAAAGGCTGTGCATGTTTGGTAAAGAATTAAGCTCAATGAATTATATAATTCTTCTGACGACACAAAGGCAGCTGAGAGTACCGGTGACTTCACTTCCATTGCCTCCACACTGGACTCTGAGGGGTTCCTGAGGCAGGCTGAGGAGGAGGAAGCAGCACAGTGGCAGCAGCACACTCACCTCGTGCTGAGAGGCCGAGGTCCACTTCAAGCCTCGGAACTTTTTCCCCCTCCCCCATCCATTCAAGCAATGTCGTCAGTCAGAGTCAGGTAAGAATCTTACAATACTGTTCATTCCCATTAAATATGCTTTACTAATTTCTTTTCCAGGTTGTTACTGTTTGCTAGTGACCAGTTTGATGAAGGTTTTGGGGTTTGAGTAGCAACTTTTCTATTATGACAGAGCCATAAGCAATTTTCTCCAACGGAATAATTATTTCCCATTCGCAGAATTCTCAAATTGCAGCATGTGGTCAGTCTCATAAAGCCACAATTTAGGAGATTCCACTATAGATATAGACAGACAAGTAAACAAACAGACAGACTGCGATGGACAGACACACAGACACAGGGAGAGATAGATAGATATTAGGTAAACTGCACCCCATTTTTGTTACGCAAGGATCATGACATGATCCAGTAAGCAGAAGCAAACAACTCTCCATCAGATGCCCTTGACTCATTCAGTGCTTGACTACTGGCAATTGAATTAACATGAATTACTGTACCTTCAGACGTCTTTCATTGGCAGTATGTATGTCCTCATCACCAGGCTGTATGTTAAAGGCATTGGCAGCCCACTCCTCTTCCACTGCCTGCAGACCCCCAGTAATGCTGCCACACTCCTCTGCTGTCAACAGACCAGCCTTCTGCAGTGCTCTAGCATAAGCCACACTCCCCTTGAGGCACAGAGATTAGATTGTCATCAGTGGTACTGCGGCATTATACAGACGTATGTCTCTATTTAATGAATCACTGGTAAATCAAGTATGGAGGTCTCTGTATACCTGTAGTTGGAAATAGTATAATGAAGAAACAAACATACAGTATGATGCTTAACTGGGGATATCTGTGTGTCCAATGATAGCAGCAGTCCTATCAGGATCATATATTCAATGAAACAAAGGTCTATAACAGCTTAGGACCAGACAAGTGAGCTTCGTTGTATGGCCCATGCATAAGATATAAGGACAGGGTGTATAGGCTTATGTGGAACGGTGGAATGGCATCAAATAAATGGCTGCAATTGAGCAGGGAGAGGTAAATCATGGCCATCTACATACATAAATGAGCCGTGTTTTGTTAGTTACAGTAGTTTGTTTGTCCTTCAATCACACCCAAACCAAGGGCTAGAGACCACCAGACTCATATATATTCTGAATCAGGGTGGCCCAAGGATGGTTTTAGGGGGGTAAAAATTCAGATCTGTTTCATTTGAGGTCACTGGTAGAGTGTTTGCCTTTTTGGCTTGGGCAACGCTGGCTACCCCTGCAGCCCAATTTTTGGCATGGAGACTCATATGACCTCCAGTTTGGACATAGGCTATATGAGGTTGACCTCTGACCTCTGAGATCATTTGAGGTCACTGGTTGGAGGTCATTTGAGGTCACTGGTAATACACACTCGAATGACTGGACCCAGCAGCCCAATTTTTCCATTGGAGACTCACATGACCACCAGTTCGGACACAGCCTATGTGAGGTTGATATCTGAGGTCATTTGAGATCACCAGTAATAGTAAAAAAGAGCACACAAATACTGTGCGTTAGTCTGCAGCCGTGGCTCAGTGGGTTAGAGCGCTCCGCTCTGGCCGTAGGGTCGGAGGATCGAATCCACCCAAGGGTCATTGGTAGACATCAGGAAGGGCATCCGGTCATAAAATGCTACACACTCCAGTCCAAAAAGGCCGACGCATGCAAGCATGTTGCAGCCTTCAAAAACGACGAAATGAAATGAATCTGCGAGAGCTGAAACAGAAAGTTCCTGGACCTCTTATAATCCCTCTTCAAAAGCACAAGAGGTACATGGTTTTTCTGGAGTAGAAAGAAAGACTGAACTAGAACAAATAAGATTACAGTTGAGCATTTGCCAGGCAATGCCAGGTACCCCTGCTAGTCTTAGATAAAAGGATGAATAATCTCACCTGAATATCCTGCTTCCACATGGCTTTGTCATATGAGATAGAAGCATTGAACTTTTCCATCACTGGGTCTGTGGCACCTTCAAATCTGCCACCCCATAGCTTGACCCCTTCTGATGCTCCCTCAGCAGACATTATAAACAACTTGCGTATCTGCAAGGGAAAACAAGCCTGAAAGAATTCATCGTCACCATCATCGTAATCGTAATTGCTGACAAGAAAACTGTCTCCTACTCTACACAGAAAAATATCTGTTCAGGTTTCTTTTTTTTTTCTTTTTTTTTTTCCATTTTTAAGGAATGACCAATTTATTTTGGGAAAGTGTGTTAAAAATACTGTACATATGTGGGACCAAACATTAGCATCTTATATACCTAACTTTAGGATCCTTAGGGCCTAACCTTGGCATCCTTCAGACCTAAACCTGGCATCATTTGAACCTTTTTGGACCTAGCCTGGCCATCCTTCAGTGGACTTAATGAATCCATCCATCCATCATCCAATCCTACGTTGCCCCATGAGGAGTGTAGAAGACCGGTGCTAAGCAAGTTGGTCCTGACATTTAAGATGAGAGTGACCACCCTCATTCATCCATGAGTGGCATTATGTAAGCAATAAACCCCAATCACCCGAAATAAACCTTCACCAGCTCAATCCGACTGGTGCGCCATAACTACCCACTAAACCACCAAGCGCCAAAATATGGTTATATGGTTACCACCCAGTGTAGTAAATGTTTTCCTGGCGTATAGGAAACCAATAGGCTTGTCACTTAGTGTAGAGTCACCCACAGGCAAAAGGAAGAGGAAGGAATGAAGAAAAGAATGACAGAAAAAGGAAAAAAAAAATCACCCACACCATACAGTACTTAACCTGACAATGAAAGCCACATCCTTTAGATCCATCCTCATCCTTCAAGCTTCACCAAATCATTCTTTTTCTCATTTTCTCTACTGACCTCATACTTAACCCCTTGGGGTCAGGGATTGTCTATAAAATCAACCATCAAGAGTGGACATTTTTCGAAAAAATTGGCGATTTTTCAAAAATCGCTCCTATGAAAACTATTAAAACAATCATAAAAATCTTTATACAAAGCAAAGTAAAATACAACTCTTTAGCTTTAAAATGAGTGGGTTCCAATGTCCTACGATTATTTATTGTAGAGCAGTGGCTGAGAAAGTGTGTCTAAACGTTCTGGAATAAGGACAGACGTCTCCGTGAGACACGTTCCAGAACAGGGACCAACCTTTTGGGGTTAAATCTAACCTCCGTACAATAGTCACATAGTGCCTATCATACAAAATGATACTAGAAATCTACAGATTTTAATCATCATCATCATCCTGCATCTTTTTCCAGGTGGGGTGAGGCAGGGTACACAAAGCCAGAAAAAGGCAAGAATACAATAGTGGAAGAACTAATCAACAGCATAACAAATAAAATGGGCCACAAACACATTCATTTCACAACTCAAACCCCTGGAATCCCAACTCCACCTGAGAGGTATACTGTCCATACATAGCTTCACATTTACCCATCAGAATCAATTTGACAGTTGTCAGGTTAAAAAAATTGGTAATCTTCAAGGGGACAGGAGATAACCTTATTTTGCAGTTTTTTTTTTTTTTGCAAAACCCCTTCATGTGATTTTTTGGGTATTTTCTGAGTGTGTTTTCAAGTTCTGATGCTTTTTATTTCTTTTATAAGTGGTGAATAGCATTTAAAAAGCAGTCTTTCTTTACAAAGGTGCCAAAGACTAATGGAAACTATCCTGGGCATCAGATAGATGGACTCCATCTTAGAGCTCATTTTTTGGCATAAAATTGTTATTATTATTAGAGATGTATCATTCATCATCATCATCATCCAGACCTCCTTTCCCACCCTAGGCCAGGGTGAGGATTAGCAATGTCCAGACAGCCAAAATTTGCCCAATTCAATGGGCCACGCTTCCATTCACTCATCATCCAAGCCCCCAGAATCCTGGCTCTATTGTATATGCCAAAAACATTCACCATGTTCTGTACCTTCACAAAAACATATCCAATAGTCAATCCAGACACTGCCACGGTAAAAATGGGTGCCAAATCCCTGTTCATGCACTTCTCCTCACAACATTAATCCAGCCAGCTCGATTTCTTGTCAGGTCCCTAGCCTCACCAACTTCCAAATCTCTCTTCCTCACACACTCATCCACCATATCTCTCCACCTTCTCCTTGGCCTACCTCACCTCCTCCCTCCTTCAAATTCACTCAGATATACTTTTTCACCACTCTATTGTTATCCATTCTCTCCACATGACCATACCATCTCAGTACACTCTCCTTGATTCTGGTGTCCACCGACTTCCTTACCCCACATCTTTCATGAAACACATTATTTTGTATTCTATCCATGCTCTGTACTCAGGACACCCATCTCCACTGCTCTTACTCTTGACTTTTCATTTTCATGCCACACCATAGTCTCACATCCATATGTTAAAGTTGGCACTAACACTCCTTCATGTAAGCCTCATGCAGCTGCAACACTCAAGCCTCTGTTTCTTAACAAGGCTTTCATTGCACCAGCTACTTTCTTCCCTGTGTCATTCTACTTCCCACTTCTTTTGCACATTTTCCTCTCTTTTCTATCACTGTACCCATGTATTTGAACTCTCTCATCAATTCCAGTCTCTCTCCATTCACTGTAACATCGCACTGGGAGTCACCTTCTCTGTCAATAACTATCACTTTACTCTTTTCTACATTTACTCTCAAGGCACAATGCTCACAGACATCAGCAAAAAATCTGCACTAGTCTACCAAGTTCTTGTTCGGTATTTGCAAGCAGTACTGCATCGTCAGCATTCAACAAATTTGAGATATGCCATCCATCACCATTCATTACCAACAACATCCCATTCTCCATTATTCGTGTTTTTACTTTTCTCATCACACGATCCATATACATATATTGAACAACGACGGGGACATCACACAACCTTGTCGCATGCCCACACCAATCGTGAACCATTCACTTAGATGCCCTTTAACCCTTACGAATACGGGGATATGTGTCCCCCAGATTCCCCTATCCAAAATCACTTAAACATGGCAGTCTGATGCAACCAGACCTAAATTAAATCTTCATAACCCAACCTAATTTATCCAGACCTAACTTTACCTTACCTAATTTTACTGAAACCTAATCTAACATATCCTATTTTATGTTAACCAAACTCATCAATACCTAACCTAAACTAAATTAATCTATTCCTTACATATCTGTAGTTGCATTTTCCTTGTTTCTTGATGAATCTTTTTCATACCTGAAAAAGCACTTCTGTACAGTACACCTTTACAAAATCCCTGATTCAATCCAGCTGTAGGTAAAACACTGCTAATATTTAAGAAGTGGTCCCACATCTAGTACTGTAAATATATATACAGTAGAAGTCCATTAATCCGAATGGCAGTGGACCAAGAATCATTCGGATTATCAGATTTTTTGGATTTCTGGGTGGAACCCCTAAGACAATTTCTTGTCAAATTGAAATTTTACCGTATGGATCACTTTTCATTCATTCATAATACAATATGGCACATATTAATATTACGTATTACACAAATTTTTTACTTAATAATGTATTACTGAAGACACGAACTGTAATTGGTAAATTAAGAGATGTAATGGGTTCTTTAACTCACAAGTAATATGTAGTGTTAAAAACAGCAGTTTTAGGCAGGTAAATCCAATTAGAGAGAGTAATTCCAGGGTTAATGATAATTACAGTATATGCACGTATTGTAAAAGCACCAAAACTTAATACTAATGGCTTTCAGAAACTTTTACACAGCATTTTTTTTTTTTTAATAAGCACCGAAAGTGACTCATGACGAAATATGTGTGATGCTGGGCAGCCATTATTCACATGCTGTTTAGGTCAAGTTCTTGCTTGATTTGTAATGAGGAATTTCAAGAGACTTAGTGGCAATCCTTGGTGATTAAAATTTTTATGGGGAGTATTAGGGGGCAAAACTAATCAGTTAGGTTAGGTCAGAATGCAGTAGCTATGCACTGCTGTGTCCAGTCAGTGAGGTTTTATGTAAACACACTGTCTTCGGTGTCTTAAGGCAGACGTATCTGTAATAATCTATATTTAAATATATTTTTAACGAAAAATATGAGGCTCCTAGAACCCAACCCCCTATTTTACATGTAAATAAATGTCATGTTTTAGCGCAAATTTGAATTGGCGCCCAGTTTGAATTTTTTAATTTAGATTTTTTTTTTTTTTTTTTTTTACTTTTGGAGTTTTAGTCAGCCTACTTAAAAAATTCAGATTACAGTAATCCCTCCAATATCCGACGTAATAGAGCCAAAGGCATGTCCGGATATTGGTTTTGTCTGGATATTGGTCCTGAAGCTCCAGCACTGGTTTTTCATGACCCTAACCTAACCTAACCTAAATCAGAAAACTACCTTCCTACCTCCCTAGTGGACATGTATAGCACTTATTTAGGTCCCTTTTCACATAAATAATGCATACATAGCATGAATTTATTGAATTTTAACCAAAAAAAGATGATTTAGGGGTGAGTGAGTCATAGGAGCTAAGAACTTGCCAGCATAGTATAAGTAAGTATCGGACATGGAAATCATATTTTCTCACATTTTATGCACTAAATTATTGGATACAAAGCATCAAATACAGTAAATGATGTTAACTGCTACCAGAAAAATGGTTAGGTTAGGTTAAGTTAGGTTAGGTTTGGTTAGGTTAGGTTAGGTTATGACCGGACATGAAATTCACTGCTTCAACCTTTTTCATAGCTGGTGCACTTAATAACCATGCATGAAAGAATTAAATTAAAAGCAGGAAATTATGATTAACACAATGTTAGGTTAGGTTAGGTTAGGACCGGACATGAAATTCACTGCTTCAACCTTTTTTCTAGCTGTTTTACTAAAGAACCATGCATGGAAAAGTTAAATAGCAAGCAGGAAATTATGATTAACATTTAGGGTAATTTCTTAACACATGTATAGCATGATGAAAACAGGTTAGGCATGAAAATCTTTATGGTAACCATAGGTTAGGTTAGGTTAGGACTGGACATGAAATTAACTGCTTCAACCTTTTTTCTAGCTGTTTTACTTAAGAACCATGCATGGATAAATTAAACTCCAAAGCAGGAAATTATAATTAACATTTAGGGTAACTTCTTAACACATTAACAGAATCATGAAAACAGGTTAGGCATGAAAATCATTATGGTAACCATAGGTTAGGTTAGGTTAGGACCGAACATGAAATTAACTGCTTCAACCTTTTTTCTAGTTGTTTTACTTAAGAACCATGCATGGAAAAATTAAATAGCTAGCTGGAAATTATGATTAACATTTTCGGTAATTTTTTAACACATGTACAGCATGATGAAAACACGTTAGGCATGAAAATCTTTATGGTAACCATAGGTTAGGTTAGGTTAGGTTAGAACCGGACATGAAATTCACTGCTTCAACCAATTTTCTAGCTGTTTTGCTTAAGAACCATGCATGGAAAAATTAAATAGCAAGCAGGAAATTATGCATAACATTTTCGGTAATTTTTTAACACATGTACAGCATGATGAAAACACGTTAGGCATGAAGTTAGGGTACTTACGAACAAAAAGCGGCCGTCCTGATGTAATAACCCACTCTATCATCTCAGACTCTGACAGGAAGATGCTGCACCTGACACACCTTTCCACTTGAGAATCACCAGCACTTCTCACCAACACTTTCACCAAGGTTTTTTTTTTATAACTGGAATAACATCACTTCACTGCACTGGACACAACAGTAAATTCCCGTGTGGTCTAGTGACGATCCATGGAGCCTTGTGAACTTCTCAGCAGCAGCTTTCAGCTCTGTTCCAC
>JAGKTI010022680.1:0-15147 GCA_018397915.1 Birgus latro
GGCAGAAGCAAGCTTTACTAAGAAATACGTCACCATCGCGGGGAAGTGGATGCCATGGTTAAGTATTCCCCCTTCAATCTAAGAAAGCATTTTAAAGAATTTTTTGGGGGGAGACAATTATCAAACTGGAAATGACATACGCATATTAAACACCTACGATACGAGCCACTTACTAAGTTTAATAAAGCTGTCTAGAAGTATTAAGAATTAAATGGAAAATACGTCAAAGGAATGACGGGAAATCGAAAGAGGTGACTGAAGATATTCAAGACCAACGGCATCTTGCGCTACTTGACCCCCCCCCTCTCTCTCTCTCTTTCCCCGGGCTTATAAATGCTAGCGCTTGTGAAATGCTATAACAATAAAACTTTACGGCCGAAACTTCCGAGGTTTCAAACCAATTACAGGTCTCAATGGAGGGTCCTGCTGCGGCTGTGGGGGAGGCTGGAGAAACTGTGACGGTGGGAGGGCAAGGGTGAATGAAGCCCCAACATGCCCCGCGACTAACTAAAACGCCAGAGAATAAAATATAAAAAAAATCACACACACACACACATACAGCTATATATCACTCTTGTCATATAAAAGCTGGAGGAACTGTGATGGCAGGAAAGCAAGGGTGAATGAAGCCCTAACCTGCCCACACGCCTAACTGATTCACCAAGAAATGAAAAAGAAATCACTACATTTTGCTATGGTCGCTGGAGGCTGAACAGAGTGATGATGAAAGAGCGAGTGTGAATGAAGTCCTAACCTGCCCAATCCACGTGGCTAACTGAAGTACTGGAATATTTTGAAATACCAGCAACCATGGCCATGAAATTTCTAATCCAATGAAGATCACTAACCTATTTAATCTCTAGTGTAGTCAGATTGGAGGACCGACTTGACTAGTAACGATGCAGACTCATTTCTATCTCGCAGAGGTCATGTAGCTTCAACTTAATATTATTCACTTTGTGGGAGTGGCTCTGTCCCGCCAGTCAAAGCAAAACAAACTATACTGTGCGTCACTGAAGTCGCTGTACGTTGAGGTAACTGTGTTGGCGGCAGGGTAAAGCTGATTTGTGTCTCAAACTGCCCAACAACTATATTCTGTTCACTTTACTGGCCTAAAATCTCTCTCCACCATGAATTCTGAGCTTAAAGAGTAAGCCAACACTAGAATGTGGTTCTAGTCAAGAAAGATGCTTTGGAGATGATACACTACCGAAGCATTGTCATATTCTGCCACTAAGAGACGAGACTATACCTACCAAGCAAAAATTTCCGTCGAGATAAGTTGGACGCATTATACTTGACGTCACTTTAGCCACTGTAGGGTGAAGATGCTTTGATGAGGGTAAAGTTAAAGTGATTAGCCACAGCTAGTAATAGACGGAAGAAAGTGAAAAATTTCAATACGTAATGCAGTCATTTGTTTCTTTCGTACCAGTAAACACGCATTGAAAAATTATATCTACATACATTAATGGTTTATTGAAAAGATACATTTTTCGCTCCGACTTGGATCCTCTTCAGGTACTGTACGTGTTGGACTGAATCTGTTGTATATACTAAGAAAAAAATCTATATACGTAATAGAGCCGCGTTGCTTGTTCGTTTGTCCTTCAATCACGTCCAAACCAAGGACCAAAGACCCCAAGACCCATATATATTCTGAATCAGGGCGACCCAGGGATGGTTTTAGGGGGGTCAAAATTCAGATCTGGGTCATTTGAAGTCACCGGTAGAGTGTTTGCCTTTTTTGTCCCAGGCAACGCCGGGTACCCCTGCAGCCCAATTATTGGCATGGAGACTCACATGACCTCCAGTTCGGACATAGGCTATGTGAGGTTGACCTTCAAGGCCATCTGAGGTCACCGGTCACGGGGCATTTGAGGTCACTGGTAATACACGCTCGAACGACTGAACCCAGCAGCTCAATTTTTGGCATGGAGTCTAACATGGCCTCCAGTTCGGACACAGGCTATGTGATGTTGATCTCCGAGGTCATTTGAGGTCACCGTTACTAGTAAACAAGTGCACACAAGTACTGTGCACTAGTCTGCGAAACCTGAATTAAAGTTCCTGGACCTCTTATAATCCCTCTTCAAAAGAATAAGAGGTACATGGTCTTACTAGAGTAGAAAGAAAGATTGAACTAGAACAAATAGGATTAGGATGTTCGCCATTTTAGCCCGGCAACGCCTGCACCCCTGCTAGTACTCCATATCTGGATACTTCCATTTGAATAATTAATGGCATTGAAAGCACGATACAGACTACAGAGACATGCACGTACACTCCTATCTCCGAAATGACATTTCTGTATTATTCTAGAAATATATTTCTTTTCACTCCTACTCTGATTTACTTCATTTATACGAATCGAGGACTGATGTAATGTATGTTCTTTCTAGAACTGTCTAGTCTGCTTTGCTTCTCCTGTAGAAAACACAGACATATCCTATACTAGTCCAGATCCAGCTTACTATGTTTTTTTCATTATGAGAATTGAAAGGGGTAAGCTGTTTCCTGTGCTTCCTTGCCATCGATTTTAGCAACTTGTCACCAAATATTCTCTTGTCTGTTACTTGCGCAATTATGAGGAGAGAAAGAACAATAAGACGGTACAGAGGTGCAATGTGCAAATTCTGTCGTTACCGAAGATGTGCTCTAAACTTCCAAAGAATACGAAATTCATTCCCTTATGGACGTTAGTTCGTTCTTGTCTCATCAAAACATCGATCATCCGCGAGGGATAAATGTTCCAGCGTTTTGCAACATCCTGTTGAAGTCTGAGCGTAGTCCGGCCGCAGTTACTATTATACCTGTACCGCTATTTTTTATGCAGGGCATTGAATTAGATATCAAGGGGGACTTGCAAATCCTAGATGAAAACCTGCATTGTGGCATTTAGGAACAACTGTAAAGTGGAAAATTTCATCTGGTTTATTCTTGACCATACTGTGGCACAAGAAACCAATAAGGAAGGACACTTGTTAAATTCGTTTCGCATAGAAAAATCTTCAGATATCATCCAAACCCTAAGGGAATGAAAACAGATCGAGCAAAAGAGTGCTGTAACCATTCCATAGCAACGAATGAAGAGATGGAAGCTGCATGCTCAGACTATGCGCCCAGAGCATAATAAATGGTAATGTGACTAGAAGTGTAAATAGAGACTAAAAATTGGTCCACGACTATTAAGGTCTATTAAGGTCGAAAGCCTTCAGTAATGCCCTAGCAATAAGGTTTTTACCCAGTAAAAGCCATTGAGCCTGTAAGTTTCCTTGAAAATTATATGTCTCTTGCAGTGCAGTAAATGCAGGCACAAAGAGAAAGCACTGAAAACAACAGAAAAAAAAAAAAGACGCTCATTTTCTTGAAATAAAGGTTTTCATACACCAAAATCTTTTTATGTTACTATTTGTGGATCAGTTTCAATTCTGATGGTGTAATTTTTAAACTTCTAAAATGGTATTCAGTCTACGAATAACAAGTATCCATCGGTTTCATATTTTTCTTAATTTCTTGAAGTTGTATTCACCACAAATAAAACTGTTGCAATATGAATACTCAACAAGCTTAATTTTACACATAACACATTTTGTTATGCGCTGTTTGTTTAAGCAGATGTCTACATTAGCCATAAAAATGAGAAAGTCCTCGGAATGGCTTTGGAGTAATCAGGTTTACAATTTTTGAAAAAAATGGATACCGTACGAAAGTTGAAACTTTGTATTTTATTAATATATCCGTAAATTAGTTTATAATAATGTCTGAACTACTCTTAAGGTGATCTTTTAGTATTCTCTATGCAAAAAATAAAAAAAAACACTTAAAATTTATGTAACCATCACCCTACGAGGTCCAAGTTTCGTCCTTAAAAATACAATCCTCAGATTTTCTTTAACTCTTCCGTACAAGAAGAGCCATACAAAAATACAAGCGCTGAAATTGCACTGCTACGGCATTCTTCGTTTGTCATGTATACAACAACTCAAGCTTGGAAATTTCTTACACATTCAGTCTTTCTCTCTACGTATGATATCCAGCCTTTCGATGACAGTAAAATCAGACATCTTGGAATCAGATAAGCTTGACTTTGATTTGATGTATAAGTGGGAAAAAAATCTATCCTTTAATTTCATCAACAACAGATCTTTTTTATTTGCAGACGCTTTTGTTAAGGTTACGAGAGATTTTTTTTTCCTTCGAACTAAAAGGATGGAATACAGTGGCGCTCTAATGAATTAAAAAATAGTCCGGTAAAATAAAAATAAGCCATCCGATTGAAGGGGGTGATAATCATAGCCTTAACCATATGTAATTTCCCAGTTCTTACATGGTGATGGCAACTCCTTCCACAGCACCACAAAATAAACATACAGTGTTGGGTAAGATCTAATACGTTGCCTCATGTCACTGATATCCCAGCTAATAATGCTTACCTTGAAACACAATATCTCGTTACAGCTGCACGATGAGCATTCAGTTTATTAAAATCGAGGACGAGAGTAAAACCAGAAAAATGGTTTTTCATAAAGTAATGGTACATCTCTAATTAACTGCTTTTGTAGTGGTACTCAAGTTAATTGTTTGTGTTGAGAGAGAGAGAGAGAGAGAGAGAGAGAGAGAGAGAGAGAGAGAGAGCATGGGGCACTTTTTGAATTTGTGTGTGTGTGTGTGTGTGAGGTAGGTAGGTTGATGAAGGTGTGTGTGCATAAGGGAATCATATGACGGAAACGAACTTCTAGGTGTGTTGCAGTACTTCCTACCATGTATATTCTTACAAGAAGTATACACGTTCTCAAGAGCACTAGTACTCCGAGTGACTACTTCCCACATTCACCTCTCGTCCGGAAATACCACCCTTCCTTCCTCATATACTTTCAGCAGCAAACCTCCTGTTGCCTTTCTTGCTTTTCTTTCCATGGACTTTGCAAATGAAACTGCAGGCACTGATAATGAAGCCAAGTAACGTGATCATTGTCAGCTGCTGCCCATACATCAGAAACAAAGTCAGTGAAGAGACAAGCAGGCAAGGCGACCTGACTTTCGTTGTCAGCAGTACAGTACAACCATGGGCCAATCACAGCAGGCATGGATTCTGAGTACCCGTGTGACGGAAATAGGTTCCATTCCACTTTGTGGGTCAATTACTCTCCAGGACTGGCAAAACAAGGCTTTCACATGTCTAATTGAGCTGTACGTCCATCATCAGATATGAGGAAGCCAGCCGGTAGTAGTGCATGCAACAAGCATACAAGCATATAGATGTTCACTGCATACGTTATATACTTTATTCTTACGGAAGAAAGACCCAGTGACAAGATGACTGTGAATTTTTCATTTTCAAACCCAGTAAGCCAAAGAAAAACAAAATCAAGATGCATTAATTTTGAGGTGCTAGGATACACTGCACTTAATGGACTGGAACGAAAGGCAAATTGAAAAAGGAGGAAAAGTGAACGGTGCATTCATCAGCATATGAGATGATGGGGCTAAATGGAACAGTGAATGTTTCATCAAAATCTCGAAAGAAGGATGACTAGAATCTAGAGGGTATGTAAGAAGATGGACATCAAGAAACCTTGACGTAATTCACGTCAGCAGCAGAAAAAAGGGCTAAGAGAAAGACGTGCTTCTAAGTATATCTATAGACAATAAACCCAAAGACTTTGGACTCCATGAAATAGAGACAACTAGGTGGAGAAGGGAGAGGGGGATGGAAGAGACCAAGGGTGAGATGGAGAGATGAAGTGAAGATTTATATGAAAGTGAAGGTATGAGTTTGAAGGAGAGTAGCTAAATGACAGAAAATAAGGCAAAGTGGAAGCGATTTGTTTGCCGTCAACTCTCACAGGATTAAGGGGTCTGGCAAAAAACAAATATATAAACATGTGAAGAGCATAGGCCGTCCACCAAAGCAGCTTCAGAACACTAAAGAGAGGAAACGAGATGAAAGCTCAGAAAGAGAGATGGAACCACAAGATGGCAAACTGGAATAAAATGCATTGTGCCAGGTTTTGCCAAAGGACACTGGAAACTACAGTATACTGTAAAAGCAGACTTCACTGAAATCTTAAGACTGTAACCAAGAAACTGAAATGAATGTAATATGATTGCCGGAGCTTCGATGACAGAATCCACACTGACGGTCAGAAAGAAGCTGAGAAGCAATGTGTTTTCTGTTTAGGAGGAAAGAATTAAAAATTTTAGAAATTCAAGAAATATCGGAAACTGGCTGACAGACAGAAGATTTCGAGCAGTCACCCTTCTTTGGGACGGGGTGAGAGTAATCTTATGCTATGAAGAAAATGTGCAAGTTTACCCAAAGACGAAAAAGATTCTGTCAAGGCATAAAGTTTGCACAAGAACACAGTTATTGAGATCAACAGGAGTGACCCAACCAAGGAAGCACACCTTACTGGTATTCAGTCCACTGAAGGAGAAAAGTACATTGTTGCAAAGTTTTAGGTTAAAGAGCTATAGAGGATACAGAAAACAGCACCAGAATTATCCATACTCAGGGTTCGAACATGTAAATTTTTGAGCTCAGTTAAGATTTATGCGAGAAGAAATGAAGCAGCTAAAGAACCATCTGAATGGAAATTAACGGAGGAATAGGGAGAAGTAAAGTTAACTGAGAGTTTTTTTGTAAAGTGCTGTAAGGTACAGGGTCCGGATTTATCGGAGGGTTTATAGTATTTTTAATGGATGATTTTTTCCCCCAACATGAAGAATACAGCTGACATGATTTTGATCCAAAACAAAACGTGATTCAGAGAAGCAAGTAACATATGAAACCCTTCTCTTTCATGTGGGCAGAATTACAAGTTTGGTTAACACCTTCAGTCCAGTTATGTCTACTGTATTTTGATATAGTCTTACCACCTCCAAACGTTTTTATTCAGCTTATGAGTGTTTTCTATCAGTGCAATTTAGATAATGCCTTCATTAAACCTTTCACCTGGAAGTGGGTTTCCCAACTCGATTAGGGTAATATGATCTTAGCTACTACAAAGTGTAAATTCGTCCTCACGTTTTTCGCATCAGCCAGAGGGTAAGAAAAATATCAAATGTATTTCATAAGCTTTCATGTCCAAGAGGATAAATTTCACAGCATAAAATGTTCGTACATCCTAGTCTCTCTAGATGATGGAAGCAATACTGTTCAACGAAAAGTGAAAAAAGTACCGCTTTAGGAACTTCCAGTCTGATGTGTCACGATGGCACGATCTTCACTTCTTAGGAGGTTCAGCATGCAACACTGGAGGAGTCAAATGGAGATAAAAAATTGACAGTACACTGAATGATAAGTTGCAATAAATAAATAAATATATAATTATATAAATAAATTAATAAATAAAAAGTTAAGTACTTGGGTAGTGTGATGAGTAAGGATGGAAGTTTAGAGGGTGAAGTGCTTGAAAAGGTACAACAAGGAAGAAAAGTTGCTGGTTCCTTGAAAGTAGTGATAAGAAACAGGGAAGTGAGCATGGAAGTGGAAAAGCTATTACATGACAGTATTGTGATACCAACTCTAAGGTATGGAAGTGAAGCTTGGACCTTGTTGGTGGGACAGAAGTCAAGAGTGAGAGCAGTGGAAATGAGTTATTTGAGAGGAACATGTGGAGTCACATGGAGAGACAGACTACCAAATGAGGAAGTGAAGGCGCATTGTGGTGTGGATGTGGATGTGATAGGGAGCGTTAAGAGAAACACATTGAGGTGGTTTGGCCATATGAAGAGGATGGAGAGTGAGAGACTGACGAGGAGAGTGTATGTGAGTGAGGTGGAGGGGGGAGAGGGAGGGGGAGGCCAAGGATGAGATGGAGGGATGGAGTGGAGAGGTATATGAGAGAGGGGGGTTTAAGCAGGGCAATGAAATAGCGGGGACAGGGTGACATGAAAGCGATTTGTTTGTGGCTACCCCTTACGAGATTAAGGCGTCTGACAGTAGTAGTAGTATAAAAAGTCAACGACCTCCAAAGCACTCTCACATACATGTAAGGTTCTGCCTAAGATGCTCCTGGCTCGTAGGGATAGAAAAGATAGAAAATATGTAGGCCAAGACTGTTGAAATTAATGGAGAGAGAGTTAAACGAAAGTCCAGGGCATCTCGAGTGCTTTTTAATAAAAAGGCGGGGAGGAATAATAAAAGCAAAATCAGAGTTCCCTCACTTGGAAATTCCTAGATACGCTGTTAACCCCTTAACCGCGGGTCGTCATTTCTCTTACGCTCAGGTGCAAAGGATCATACCGCGGGGCGTCACTTTTGTGATTCTATGTTGTTTTGACTTTGCCCGGGCTTTCGGGTGGTGACTTGTATCATCTATCAGCACTGCCAATGTCCAACAATAGTCAGAGCTGCTAATGTCATCAGTACTCCCATCCATGGTTGACAATTTAGGCATTTCCCCCCATTCTAGACTCCTCTCCCTACCTCCTCTCCATTACCCTCTCATGTCGTCTGCTCAGCCGCTCTGCGCTACACAAATCTTTCCTGGATTTTTCCACTGATTTCATCCATTGAAATGAGCCCTATGCCCTATTCTTAAACCAAATAATATATATTTAAAAAAAATAAGGTAATTGATAGTTCCATACACCTGGAATTGGCTAATTATCACTTGGTAACATCCAACCTGAACTCGTTTCCTAATTTCCTCTGCTTTTATCCCCGTGAAATAAGCCGTATGAGCTATTCTCGTAATATAAATGTATGTAAGAAAGGAAGGGAGAAGCCTGGGTGATATTTAAATTCACCTGGAACTACCTAATTTATTATGTATTGTCTAGATTTCCTACGACTTATTTCTTAGCATATACATTAGCAGCTGACATTTTCAACTCTTGGCTACCGAGATACGTACCTTCAAGCTGGAAGCACGTCGCAGTTGCGCCCCTCCATTTCTGCTGCTTTTGCGCCCATTATAAAAGGCCCTGTGACCTCTACCCCTACTAAACATCGTGTGGGAAGCGGTAAAGGACTGTAGATGTATATAAGCGTAATAAAGTACTAGAAATAATAAAGTGTGAGTGTGTATATAAATAAGAAATTACAGGAAACGAGCGGCGAATTAGCGCGAATGGGAGGCTCGTACGCGCTCGTATTTTACATTGATTTCACAGCGTTTTTTTTTTTTAGTATGGATTTCAAACTACTTGGAAATCATTGAACAGTGTTTCTAGTGATAATATCAGGCAATGGTATTCATATTACGGGATGTCGGGAAGTGTAAAGTGGAGACTTAGTTACCCAACTTCAGAAGTCTCCATAAGTCCTACGGTAGTCGACGAGTGCTAAAAAGAACATCCCAGGAGAAAGCTGAAGTTATGTGCCATATGCATATATAAGTATATTAATCTAGGACTAGTAACTGATTTTTGGCTAATATTTTAAAAAAAGTCAGTGGAAGCGCGGATTTGCCCACCGGGATGGGCATGACGCGCCTCCGACAACCCCTCGGTTAAGAGGTTAAGCAACCTTTTTACGGGGTTGAAAGATGTGTATGGTGTAATATGTATTCAGTACCATGCAGGTTCATGACAGGGAGAGCTGGAGCTCCCGTTTCATCAGCCCTCAAGACTTGTTCCTGACCATCCCCCTTTGCTGAACTTTTTCAGTGTCTCAGTAACTCAGAGAGTAGGCCAGCATGCTATCCAATACAAGTTTCTCTAACTGTCAACACCAAAGTACATGCACACTACACACTACACTTCCTTTTCAAAACCTGTAAAAAAGAAAAGAAAATGGCGCACGTAAATCATGCCTCGGAGTCCCCGGGGGGGGGGGACCATAAATGTCCCCACCATCTGCCCCTCTCCCGGTGACGACTCACAGAGCTGCCTGGAACCACTGTCTGACTCACTCCTTCTTCATTTCTGTAACATTCGCGGCCTTTCCTCTAACTTTCGCTCCGTTGAACACCACCTCTTCTCCTCTAAACCTCACCTTCTCTTTCTCTCTGAGACTCAGCTGTCTGAGGCAACTGACAGCAAGCCCTTTTCTGTATCCTCCTGCTTTCTCTATTCTCATTTCAAAGCCAAAGGTGGCTGTTGCGTATATGTACGCAACGATCTATCTTGCTCTCGTGTTCCTGAACTTAATTCTTCTGAATTCTCTACACTCTGGCTTCGGCTTTCCTGTCATTCTCTGACTAAATATAACTGTGCTGTTTACTTATCTCCTAATTCTACTGACTATAAAAAATTCTTTGACTATCTTACTTCTACAATGGAACACATTCTATCTATTTCTCCTTTCTCTGAAATCTCCATTCTAGGAGATTTCAATGTTCACCACCACCTTTGGCTCTCCTCTCCTTTCACTGATCCACCTGGTGAACAAGCCTACATCTTTTCTATCCTTAATGACCTAGAGCAGCTTGTACAGCACCCTACACGTATCCCTGACCGCCTTGGAGAGAGTTCCAACGTACTTGACCTTTTCCTAACAACTAATCCTTCTGCTTACACTGTTAATCTTTTCTCTCCGTTGGGCTCCTCCGATCATAACCTTATTACCTTAACCTGTCCTATCGCTCCGGTACGGCCTGTAGGCCCTCAAAAGCAACGCCGCCTGTGGCACTTTGGAGCTGCAGATTGAGAGGCCCTCAGGCAGTACTTTCTTGATTTTCCTTGGAATGATTATTGCTTCCGTGGCCGGGAGCCATCTGTGTGTGCCTTGCGCATTACGGAGGTTATTCTCTCGGGCATGGAAACATACATTCCTTTCTCATATCCTCTGACTAATGCAAGAAAGTCTTGGTTTAATCACGCTTCTTTTTTTTTATGTGTCTGACTCTGGGCATAGGCTTTACAGCCTGCTATCAAGGCCCAGCTGTCCTCCTACATACCTACATGTCACCACTTCGGCGCTAACACCCACCGTCCATATTGAATACATGCTAGGGCTGTCTCATACAGGACTGGTGTATTGGTATTAGCGGGGTTATTTTTACGACATGTCGGCGGGTCTTCTGGTAGATCAGTAAAGCCTGATTTAATGAAATTCAAATCCTTAAACTGTTCCCTGCCCCAGCGAGGATTCGAACCTGGGTCCGTCGGGACTGCAAGCCAACTCTCTACCGATCGAGCTACCGCCTCCCCCAGGAAATATGCTGTCCGCAACAAGGAGAGGGCCTATAAAAGGTACCGAAGACAACCCACCCCTGATTCACATCTTTTTTATATTTCTGCCCGGAATCGTGCTAAGTCTGTTCTTCGCTCTGCTAGAAATTTCATCCGTGCTAAATGTTCTCAACTCTCCAACTCGAATTCTTCTCGCTCCTTCTGGCACCTTGCCAAAAACCTTTCTAACAACTTTACCTCATCATCCTTCCCTCCTCTTTTCTACTCCGATGGCTCTGTAACTATTTCTTCTACTGATAAAGCAGATCTCTTCGCTCAGACTTTCTCCTCCAATTCCACCTCAGACGATTCAGGTGCTGTTCCTCCATCATTTTCCCCCTTTGACTTCCTCATGACTGACATTAAAATTTCTTCAGCTGATGTATTTTCAGCCATCACTGGCCTCAATACTAACAAGGCACATGGGCCTGATGAAGTCCCTCCTGTTGTCCTCAAGAACTGTGCTTCTGTGCTTACACCCTGCCTAGGTAAACTCTTTTCGCCTTTGCCTTTCAACTTGTACCTTTCCTACTTGCTGGAAGTTTGCTCTCATTCAGCCAGTCCCAAAGAAGGGTGACCATTCCCAACCCTCTAACTATCGTCCAATTGTTTTAACATCCTGTGTCTCAAAAGTTTTCGAGTCAATTCTTAACAGAAAAATCTTAAAGCATCTTTCCTGTCACAACCTTCTTTCTGATCGTCAGTATGGGTTCCGTCAGGGACGCTCCACTGGCGATCTTCTCACCTACCTTTCAGACTCCTGGTCATCCTCCTTTCGGGACTTTGGTGAAAGCTTTGCCATTGCACTTGACATCTCAAAGGCTTTCGATCAAGTCTGGCATAAATCTTTAATTTCCAGACTGCCCTCTTACGGTTTCTATCCTTCTATCTGTGCCTTCATCTCTAGCTTCCTTTCTGGTCGTTCTATAGCCGCTGTTGTAGACGGCCATCGTTCTTCTACTAGACCTGTCAACAGTGGTGTTCCTCATGGCTCTGTCCTATCACCAACTCTCTTCCTTTTATTCATCAATGACCTTCTAAGCTGTACATCTAACCCTATCCACTCATATGCTGATGATTCCACCCGTCACCTTTCCATTCGGTTCCCGCAACGTCCATCTCAGCAGTTACTTCAACAAAAAAGGGATGAGGTTATGGCACACCTAATGTCTGACTTGGCTCGTATCTCTGATTGGGGTAAAAATAATTTTGTTTTTTTAATGCATCAAAAACTCAGTTCTTACACTTATCAACCCGACACAGTCTTCCTCAGGATTACCCATTAATGTTTAATAATATCCAGCTCAGTCCTGCATCATCCTTGAACATGCTTGGGGTTTCATTCTCTCGGGATTTGTCTTGGAAAGAACATATTACATCTCTTGTGAAATCTGCTTTCAAGAGATTAGGTGTGCTAAGCCGATTCCGAACTTTCTTTACCCCTGCACAGTTGTTGACCTTGTACACGGGTTTTATTCGCCCATGTATGGAGTACAACTCTCATGTGTGGGGAGGCTCCCCACATGCAGCTCTTCTCAATAGGGTGGAGTCAAAGGCTTTTCGTCTCATTAACTCTCCTCCTCTTACTGATTCCCTTCAACTTTTGTCTCTTCGCCACACTGTTGCATCTTTATCTCTCTTTTATCGCTACTTCAACGGTCACTGTTCCTCTGAACTGTCTGCTTGCATCCTTGCACCTCTATGTCGGGCACGTAGTACCCGTCTAGCAACAAACTCTCATCCCTTTCCTGTCCAACTCTCTAATGCAAGAGTTAACCGTTACTCCCAGTCCTTCATTTATGCAACTGGTCAACTCTGGAACTGTCTTCCTCTGTCTGTTTTTCCTGCTTCCTATGATCTCCAGTCTTTCAAACGCAGTGTGTCAAGGCATCTCGAAATGAACGGATCTTGAATTTGGCTCTCTTTTGTATTGATTTTGCTTTTTCTTGGAAGGAACAGTATGCAGGCCCATGGCCTCTGGTTCCTTCTTCCTTGCATTAAAAGAAAAAAAAATGAGAATTATTCTTCAGAGAGTATGAGGAACTACTCTCAATACAATGAAATACTGCAAAACGTAACCAGAAGTAAAGGGCGAAAAGCTAGGTTTTCAAGACTAGTGAAACGAGGTCCAGTCTTGTTCATCACCAGCTTCTGACTGTATAAGAAGCACCTCCCTTTTCAACCGGTGCTAAAGCCTCCTCCCAGTTACTGAGCAAAAATCACGGCTGACACTACCGCCCTGGTTAACTATGCAATATTATTCCTGGGGACAGGGGAGAAAGAATACTATCCACATAGCTCTAGGTGTTGTAAAAGGCGGAACAGAAGGACCATGTGGTGAGGTCGGGAATATCACTGTCCTCAACTGCCCCGAACTTAAACTCTTATTGCTGAGGAGAATGTGAAAATTCTAACTAATGAATGAAGGAGAATAGAACAGTGAGAATGTTTTAAAGGAAAAAAATTATGATGTAATGACACTGTATGAGCAGACCCATAAACCGCAGACACACAACCGCCCCTGCAGCGTCGTACCGTGCTGTCCCATTGAGGCTGACAGCGCCTTACCACAGCGACGCTCGGGGAATAGTGTGGAAGACTGGTTCCTGGGTGAACGCCTCAATTGCCTTTCTCCATCCAGTTAACAGGAGCACCACAGTGGGCTCTACTTCGCCCCGTAATTTGGTTATATAGTTACCACCCAGTGTTGTACATTGTTTCATGAGTAGCAGGAGACCATTAGGCTTCTCATTTAGTGTAGAGCTACCTGAAGTGAAAAAAAGAATTAAAGGGAGACATAGGAGGAGAGGAGAGCAGAGCAGACACAGAGACTGAGTCCGAAAGAGAAGAAAGAAGTAAGCAGCACTACATGAAGTGGGTAGATGATGGTCGCTATCACCTAAAGATGTAAAAGAGAAGACTGGGAACAGGGCTAATAGAATGTTGAAGCAGGCGTTGTGACTGCATCATAATAAAGAAAGAGAATTTGCAATGACATAATGGGAAATCACAAAAATGGAAACAATGAGAAGTATAGTTAGATGTGAGATACTGGTAAAATATACATGAAGATGATGTTGATAAGAAAGGCTCCTGGAATAAATGAGGTAAGTGGTGAAGGGTAAAGTGCCGGGAGAGGTTACAGCAGATAACACACATTATTGTTAGGATATCCAAGAGCTGGGAAGTGCTAAAGGACTGGCACAATAGGATAACAATTCACTCTTAAAATCAGGAGAGAAAACCTCTAATACATCAGCAAGTTCTGTCAAAATAACACTTACTCTGCTATTATGCTTCTGTAAGATATTCTCTTGTGTTACACACTCATAGGTCAATGTAATTAGTGGTATTTTTATAGTTAAGTGTGTTTATAAACGATGGTATAGTCTGTGAGTGAGCTGAGTGGAGGCTCCAGCTGGGCAGAAAAATAGTATGGAGTTAAGTAATTCTGAAATTGTAGTAAGTCATTGAAACCTGCCAATAATCCCTGGTTGGGGCATTCTTCCGTGACTTAAACGGTTTGGCGGTAGCTGGTAAAGTTCTTATTTTACAGCCAAAACGTTAATTAAGCTTGTTTCCCTGAATTTCTCTGAAGTAAATAAACCCTTCTGACATTAGCACCAATAAAAATTAATCTTCGTACACAGCAACATAAGGGCTAAATCTCTACAGATAGATGATTATGTTTTCATTTAATTATTCCTAGCGATTCTGTTCAACCTACGACTCATTTCTAGTAGTGAAAAGTTTTAAGAAGCTCAGGTATATCAAACTCCTTTAAGTATATGTCTATCCAAAGCTGAATATAAACACTTGGTGGTAACAACAGCAGACTACATGCGTCGTCGGAGTGAAGTGATTGAGGAAGGGAGATGATGGCAATGCTAAGAGGTGCGAGTTTGTGATTGGGAGATGAGGAGGTGAGTTGATTAAGGATTGCATAATGAGCTACCATGAGAAATAAGTGTGTGTGTGTGTGTGTGTGTGTGTGTGTGTGTGTGTGTGTGTGATAGGCTACAC
>JAGKTI010022681.1:0-14710 GCA_018397915.1 Birgus latro
CTTAAGCTTCCTAATCATTCATAGTTGGTTTTAGTTTCAAAGGTAAGGTAATAAAAGCAATGTTCAGTTCCTGACAAATACTTCATGACCTACATACAAGAGAAAAACTGAAATGCACCATGAAACCTGTGTTAATTCTCTTGCATGACTGTACAAGAAATTTGGCTGACTTGGACCTCCTTCATGTATGAATAGAGATGGAGAATATACAAAATACACAGTGAGGAGAGAATGAGTGATTGGTGGGGTCTTCCCTAAGTTGAGTACAATCGCCTGGCTCTTACAACATCAGAATAAAAACAGTCGTCATTTTCAATTCGTCTTACCATCACCGGACGATTTTATTCAATGGAGCTGTTGAACTGGAGGGGTTAGATACAGCCTCCAGCATATCCTTCAGTACCAAGTGGTTTTCATAAGCTGAGTCTAATGGTTTGGAAGGTAAACTTCTGAGCTACAAAGAGAAGCCATTACACAGCATTGTCCTTATTTTTCGCACCACTGTAAACTCCATTGTCATTATCTTACGCGTTCCGAGGGACGCCTTGGTCTGCTGATGTAGGCGTGCGTGTGGTACAGAGATTCGAATGAGTGAAGAATGCAAGATAACCACTTATAATGCAGATTCTCCGGCAACAAACGAGAAATCGCCCGGTGAAGTGGATCAGGAGCGCTATTTGTTTGGACCACCCTGCATTAACCCTGTGATTACCGTGAGTTTCTGTCAGCTTATGAAAACGTCATTCGTAGCCTGAGTTTGATACGGAGTTCTTTGTTAACAGCAATTGCCATACGTTTTAACATACTACAGCTCAGTTACTATCTTGGTGGAGATTTTCGTCTTTTTTGCAGCCCATTTACCATAGCTCAGTGGCTGAATCAGACAACACTGCAGTTCTGCCTCCTATCCTAAATACTTCTTTATGACTAGTACCATATTCTGGTGCTCAAGAAGGTATCATCCAACTCCTCCAATTCGTAGTCTTTTGTACTAAACAAAATAGGGAGGCAATTACATCGATAATAACAAAATACGTCCCCGTAATGAATGGCTTTAGTCTGAAGTATATTATTATTATTATTATTATTATTACTATTATTTAACAACAGAACAGAGGAAGGAAAAACAAGTGAATAAAGAAATAATCCATACACCAGATTACTGACGTTCTCCATTCATAAAAAAATCTGTAACAGTTGGACTTTAACTGGTGTAGGTTGAAGTTTTTTAGGGGAAACAACTCCAGGGAAGTGATTTCCAGAGACATGCAGTTCAGGAAATAAAAGAATTCTGACAGGCGGAAGTTCTGCAATATGGCTGTGTGACATTCCAGTCATGAGCGCTGCCAGGTGCCCGTGAAGCACAAAGGATGGCATGGAGAGGTGGAACAATGGACGCAACTTCGTCTGAGCATTTGCCATAAAAGTACCTGTAAAATAATGCTAGGGAGGCAACATTCCTTCTTACATGTAGGGGAGGTAGTGTATTTGTAATAGCAGGATTATTAATAATTCCAACAGCTTTGTTTTGAATTTCGTCTAGTAGTTTTAGTGCAACCTCTCCACATCCATTTCACAAGAGGGAGCAATATTCAAGCTGAGAGCGCACGTGACTCTTACAAATTATAGCTAACTGCTCATCAGTGAAGAAACTACGGACTCTGTACAATAATCCAAGTTTCTTCGCAGCAGTTGTAGCAAGTGATTTGGCATGAGAGGTCCAGCTGAGGGAACTGCTAAGTGAAACACCGAGAATTTCAATACTTGGAGATGGGAATATTAGTAGAATTGAAGGTAATGTAAGAATCATGCAATATCTGTTTATTAGTTAACTGTATATATTTGATTTTACTAACATTAAATGAAACAAGGTTATTTTGTACCCATTCATTAATCTTAGATAAGCCTTCATTTATGGAGATAGCTGAACTGAGTTGAGAGTTAGAGATATTAAACTTTGTGAATGGGTGTTTGAGTGTGAATGAACTTTGAAATGTTGAGTCATCTGCATAAAAATGGGTGGGTTTGTGGGTGACAGATAAGAGATCATTAATATGAACTAGGAAATGGGTTGGTGTCAGAAATTATCCTTGTGCCACTCCAGTGTTTACTGGGTGGAAATTGGAATATATATCGTCTACTTTTACTCTTATTTTCTGTCGCTGAGATATGAGGTAAGCAGAGGAGCATGGGATGTTTGGATAGCAGGGGATGGTGCCATACTCTGCCGAAAGCTTTAGAAATATCAAGGACTACTGCATGAATTTCTCCATTTTGGTTAATTGATTGATGGATGGTATGAGTCAGGAGACTGAGTATATTGCTGCGTCCCGAGTCCCCACACTGCCACAGGCTTCAACAGCAGTAGTGCAGTATAGGAAGAACTTTGCCCAGTGAGTTGTTCTTCCTATGGTCAGCCATTAGGTGTACAGCTCACAAGATCAGCTGAGGCGAAGATAAACACTGGCTTCTTATAGTTGACTGCCTTTATTTACCAAATAATTCCATTTAATGCCTGCTAACTTCACTTCACTGTTCTCACAAGTACTGGACGTATACAAACTGTACTAATTGCAATTTCACTTAATACTTGACTACACTTCACTGTTATTACACTTTACTGTTTTCACAAGCACCAAAAATGTACAAACTTCTATAAAACTGCTCTGTCTGCCAACAGCACTGCTTTCACAAGTACCGAAATGTACAAACTTCACTGGCACTGCACTGACACCCAACTAAACTTCATTCAAACTGATCGAGGCCCAACTAAACCTTCCACTGCTAGTGTCTCATCTCCTTCCTTATATAAGCTTGAATTATTCAGGAAACTTCTAGGACAAACTCGACGGTGCGACTGTTAACAGTTGCCAACTAAGAGACAACAAAGATACGCCAGTCTTCTTACATTACATAACACTAAATCATTTACCAAGCGAATGAAGTTACATAATTTAACGAACAATCACGTAAATAAAACATTATAGAGAAAAAGAGCATAAACATTAATGCAAAACTTACGAAATAACTACGCATAATAACAGTAGGCAATCTGGCAACTCTGACTCGTACCGTCAAATGCCTAGAATTAGTGAGATGCTTCTCGACTTCCCAACTGGCAAATCCTGCTTCGTAACACTACCCCCTCCCTAGATCTTTGTCGTCCCGACGAAACTACACAGTATATACAATCATAAACCTTAATCCTAATGAAACATCAAACTATACACAAGATAATCCTTTGACTTATCAGGTCTTCTGTGCCGCTTCCAACGACGTCCTTGCTCCTCCACACAGTCCACTTCTCCGGGGAGGTCTTGGTCCTCTTCCTGATTCACTTTTTCCCTCGGGAAACTGTCACCATCCTCTTGCACTTCAGCTCCGTGGTCCTCCTCAACATCCTCGGCTGTGGGAGAGCATGATCCCTCGAAGACGCCCCAGCTGTACTGTCCTGGCCCATGGTACTGCTACAGACGATTCACGTGTACCGCCTTTGGGCGAGACTTCCTGCCTCCCCTGATCCGATACGTTACATCTGACAGGCGGTCCAACACAGTGTAAGGCCCATCCCATGGGCTCTGCAGCTTCGGTGACTGTCCCTTCTTTCGCTGAGGATAGTATAACCAAACTTGATCGCCATCCTTAAAGCTCACCTCACTTGCCTTGGTATTATACTTGCACTTCATCACCTCTCCTGAAAACTTGAGGGCTCCTAGCACTTGATGATGTACCTCAGCCAGCCTTTCTTGAAGGTGCTTCGCATAGCCGGTGGTGTCTGTAGGCAGCTCTTCACCAGGTGGTCTTCCCATTAACAAGTCAACGGGTAAGCGTAACTCGTGGCCCAACATCAGTTTTGCAGGGGTGTAGCCGGTAGACTCATGGGATGCAGAACGATATGCCATCAACAACGCAGGTAATTTCTGGTCCCATTCTGTTTGTCCACCTATGCAGTACTTGGCCAGTTCTTGTCCTAGGGTCCAGCTGAATTCCTCCACCATCCCATCTGACTGTGGTCTTAGTGGGGTCGTCCTGGTCTTCCTGATTCCCAATAACTGGCAGCACCCACGGAATACAGCAGACTCAAAGTTTCTACCCTGGTCTGAATGTAGCTCTTGTGGCATCCTAAAACAACAGAAGAATTGGTCAACCAACACCTGAGCAACAGTCGCAGCCTCTTGATCAGGGATGGCATAGGCTTCTGGCCACTTTGTGAAGTAGTTCATCGTGACACATATATGTCGGTTTCCTCATTCCGTGAGTGGCAAAGGTCCAGCAGTGTCCACTGCAACTCTTTTCATCGGTGCACCCACTTGGTACAGCTGAAGAGGGCCGCACCCACATTTCTTGGGTCCCTTCTTGGCACAGCACACATCACAGGCCCGACACCACTCTTCAACATCCTGACGCATGCCAATCCAGTAGGATCTCTGTCGCAGCTGGCTCAGAGTTTTCTTCACTCCCAGGTCCCCACTGGTGATCTGGTTATGGGACTCATCCAAGATCCCTGACCTCATCTTCTTTGGAACCACCAGTTGCCGATACTTGCTGAGGCCATCGGGTAGTCCGTTATTCAGACGAAAAAGGTCCCACTGACTCCAGTAGCTCTTGGTTGTGGGGCTCTTCCCAAGATGGTTGCACTGTACTCCGCTGCATCCACTCTAGCACTGGCCGTAAATCTGCATCCTCCACCTGCATCCTCTCCAGGTCTGCTTCATCTGACGTTGGCCCAGTCACTGCAGTACGGCTGCATTTCTCGCTTTGATCTTCCTTTTTGCTACACTACCGGCATTCCAGGTCACAAGGCCGGCGACTCAAACTGTCAGCATTGCCATGTACCCGCCCAGGACGGTGCTGCATCTCATAACTGTGCTGGTCTAGCTTCCCGAGCCAGCGTGCCAGTTGTCCTTCTGGATTCTTTAGCGTTTTCAGCCACTTGAGTGCCGCATGGTCCGTCCTAATGATGAAGTTTGACTCATACAGGTAGGGATGGAAGAAATCTAGGCTTACGGGTCACACAGTAGTTCTGCTCTGGTGGGCTGAGCTTCTTGCTGTAAAATGCTACCACATATTCTTTTTCATTATTCTTCTGCGACAGGACTCCACCAATACCATGGTCACTAGCATCACAGTCCAAGATAAATGGCTGACTCCAATCAGGGTAGGGCAATACTGGAGAACTTGTCAATGCATGTTTGATTTCTTTGAAGGCTTTCCGAGTCTCTGCTGTCCATGCAAACTTCTGTCTCTTCCTCAACAGCTTGTGCAGAGGCTCTGCTATCGTCGCAAAGTCCTTGAGAAAACGCCGGTAATAGATGCACAAGCCAAGGAAACTCCGTAGCTCCTTCACACAAGTTGCAACCACAGCTGCCACCTTCCCCGGGTCAGTACGGACGCCGCTCTCACCTACAATGCGTCCCAGGTACTTTACTTCCTTCTGAAACAAGTAACACTTCTTGGGGTTCAGCTTGAGATGCGCTGCACGGATCCTGTCCAACACCCCCAACAGCCTCTCTAATTCCTGGTCGAAAGTCTGTGCAAACACAATTACATCGTCCAGATAGATGAGGGCCTTCTGCCAGTGCAGGCCTTCCAGTACGCGATCCATTAGACGCTCTACCTGCTGTCAAGCTGGGATACTGCCTGGCCCCACCTCCCCCTCCCCCCCCACACTGGGCAATTCACCTGTTAGCAGTAAACTGGCCAGTAAAGGTATGTTGCCCCACCGTCTCTCCAATGACGAGATTCACGGTGAAAGTGCTTCCTGAGGTGGAGGACAAAGAAATAAAGTAGCTAGAGCAAGAAACAAACAGAAGTGATGAGGTGGTAATGTCATAAAGGAAGGTGCCATATGTGAATGCGTTTAATGACTGAACAATGCTTCTATTGCCTATATAAATCTGTTAAAACCAATATAGTCTGTTACTACACATAAATTCGTACCAGATACATAAATAAATACGTAATTGAAAGTGGCTTGAATTAGTTAACCCTTCCATAGTTCGTTTTCTTTAGCCAGGTACATTGAAAAAGAAGGAAAACATAAGGTTGCATGACACCTGTATCAACAGTTTTAAGCACAGGATCGCGATTTCTCTATGAATTTTAAATGTTTCTGATCACAAGCGAAGGTTTGAGCCAATAAAATTTTTTCCCAAAAATGCCTGGGATTTTGTGGTATCGTAGGTTGGAAATCGGTCGGGACGTGACGGGTTAATCCTTGTATGCGCCTTAACCCGAAAGTCAATATAAGAAGACGCAGGGATAAGAAAAGGATAATGAAATTCAGCTCCTTTTCTTCATACTTTTATTGATATTTTAAACTTTGAAATTGTCAGGAGGTTCCGATGGAAGTTTGAATAGCAGCGGCAGTAAATCTGAGGAAGAGGTGGCTGCTGCAGTGGAGAGCCTGACTGAGTGTGAAATTATTTTGTGGTTATTCAGTAATATGTTTCTAGTCAACATGTTAAATTAAGAAATATCATAGTGCAAGCTGATTTAACTTTTACCTCATGAACACAGGCCATATTAACTATCATTTCACAATTCGCTAACCTCTTTATGCTCTCTTTTCCTTCTCATCATCATGCAGACATGACACCGGAAGAACTGGCAATTTGGGCAAAAAGAATAAAAATCCTGAATGAAAATCTGATATGTTTCACTGGCTTGTCAGAGGAGAGGAGGCAGCTCCTTAGAAAGGAATTAGCTGAACTAACAACCATCAGCCAGCTTGACCAAAAATACAGAGCCTTAATACGAGAGAAAGAAAAGGAAATGGAAACGATCAAAGAGGATTATGCTTGTATTAGAGAAAAGCTCTCACTGTATTGGTTGGAGGCAAGGAGAGTACCTCACCAAGGGAAAGCGTGGACGTAATGTAAAAGCAGTCATATCGCTCACCAATCCAATGAATCACACTGTTCACACGTGAGCAATATGTTGGTGTCAATGTCTGTAGGCCAGGGCACGGGAGATATTTTCATTCTCATGTCACCACTTCGGCGCTAACACCCACCGTCCATATTGAATACAGGCTAGGGCTTCTCATACAGGACTGGTGTATTGGTATTAGCGGGGGTAATTTTTACGTACGACATGTCGGCGGGTCTTCTGGTAGGTCAGTAAAGCCCGATTGAACGAAATTCAAATCCTTAACCTGTTCCCTGCCCCAGCGAGGATTTGAACCTGGGTCCGTTAGGACTGCTAGCCTCCTCTCTACCGATCGAGCCACAGCCTCTCCCCATACTGGTAATGAGAGAAAAAAATGTCATAAGTAGAATTTGTACAGGTGTGGTCAATTTTCCTATTACTCCTGGTAGAAATAACTAAGTAAACGATAAGAGAGAGAGAGAGAGAGAGAGAGAGAGAGAGAGAGAGAGAGAGAGAGAGAGAGAGAGGGTATAGGGTTAGACTGTACTACTTATATGCAAATTACTATGAATTGCCCTTTAAATATCGTACAGCTTCCCACTTACGCTCGTTGCTGCACCATTACGAGTTTAGTTCTTTGCCAGCCTAAAGTTTAGTATGAGTGCACCCAATTTTATAGTCCCCAGGTGTGTAACTGGACAAACTGAAGTTATTAAATCACTGGCGCAAAAGCATTAAGTGCCATAATAAAAATAACAAAGAAGAGACGCGTTCTTTTCAGCTCACAATGCATTACAGTACAGAATATGTTAAATTCAAACGAGCCCTTTAGTCTATTATACAACAGAGAATGGAGCCTGCGCTTGACCTATAAATTCGGACGAACCCTTTAGCCTCTTATACATATACGATAGAAAATGGAGCCTGCACTTGACCTATAAATTCGAACGAGCCCTATAGTCTCTTATACAACAGAAAATGGAGTTGACTTAGCACCAGTTGTTCAGGGCTGTACTCCCAAGGTGGATGGAAAGCTGGTGATAGAGAGAGCTGGAGCTCCTGTTTCATCAGCCCTCGGGACTAGTTCCTGACCATCCCCCTTTGCTGAACATTTTCAATGCTTTAGTAACACGAAGAGTAGGCTAGCATGCTCTCCAGTACAAGTTCTCTAACTGTCAACACCAATCTACATGCAGAGTACACACTACACTTTCTTTTCAAAATTATTAAGCGAAATGGCAGAGAATAACAGTGCCTCGGAGTCCCCGGGGGAGGGGGGGACCATAAATGCCCCCACCATCCTCCCCTCTCCCAGTGTCAACGCTGTGAGCTGCCTGGTACCACTATCTGACTCACTTCTTCGTTTCTGCAGCATTCGTGGCCTTTCCTCTAACTTTCTCTCTCCTCCTCTAAACCTCATCATCTCTTCCTTACTGAGACTCAGCTGTCTGAGGCAACTGACAGCAAACCCTTTTTTGTATCCTCCTACTTTCTCTATACTAATTTCAAAGCCAAAGGTGGCTGTTGTGTATATGTACTCAACGACCTATCTTGCTCTCGTGTTCCTGAATTTGATCCTTCTGAATTCTCTACTCTCTGGCTTCGGCTTTCCTGTCACTCTCTGACTAAATATATCTGCGGTGTTTGCTTATCCCCTAATTCTACTGACTATCAAAAATTCTTCGACTATCTTACTTCTACGATGGAACACATTCTATCTATTTCTCCTTTCTCTGAAATCGCCATTTAGGGAGATTTCAGTGTTCACACTCACCTTTGGCTCTCCTCTCCTTTTACTGATCCACCTGGTGAAGAAGCCTACATCTTTTTTATCCTTAACCCGCCAAGTCCCAACGACGTACGATGCACGTCGCTACTTTTTTCCGCGGGCAGACCCAACGACGTGCATCATATGTCACGCAATTACAAGGCCTATTGTGTCCACATTTTTCAACATTCGTGGGTGATTTTTGATAGGTATATGTGGGAGACCTTCCTCTACCTGCTGTCAAGCGGGAATACTGCCTGACCTCTCCTAACCCCCCTTCCCCCTCCCCCCCACACTGGGCAATTCACCTTTTAGCAGTAACCTAGCCAGTAAAAGTATGTTGCCCCACGGTCTCTCCAATGACGAAATTCACGGTGAAAGTGATTCCTGAGGTGGAGAACAAAGAAACAAAGAAGCTAGAGGTGGAGACAAACAGATGTGATGAGGTGGTAATGTCATAAAGGAAGGTGCCATATACTGGGGTTCTGGGTAAGTGAACAATGCTTATAAAAGCCTATATTATTGTGTGAAAACCATTATAGACTTTTACTACACATAAATTCGTACCAAATAAATGAAATAAATACGTAATTTACAGTGGCTTGAATTAGTTAACCCTTCCATTGTTCGTTTTTTTTCAGCCAGGTACCCTGAAAAAGAAGAAAAACATAAGACTGAGTGACACCTGTATCAACTTTTTTTTTTTTACCTCAGGATTGCGATTTCACTATGAATTTTCGATGTTTCTCACCAAAAGTGAAGGTTTCAGTCAAAAAACAAAAAGTCGAAATTCGGTCGGGACCTGGGGGTAGGCTAGGAAAAGAACTGGTCGGGACTGGGCGGGTTAATGACCTAGAGCAGCTTGTACAGCACCCTACCCATATCCCTGACCACCTTGGAGAGAGGTCCAACATATCTGACCTCTCCCTAACAACAAATCCTTCTGCTTACACTGTTAACCCGACCAGTCCCCCCGACGTATGATGCGCGTCACCACTTCTTTTCACATTCAGACCCACTGACGTGCATCGTACGTCAGTCAATTCCAAGGCCTGTCATTTGCACATTTTTCAAGACTCGCAGGTAATTTCTGGTAAGCATATGCGGTAGACCTTCTTCTACCTGCTGTCAAGCGAGGATACTGCCTGGCCCTACCTGACCCCCCTCCCCCCCTCCCCCCCACACTTGACAATTCACCTGTTAGCAGTAACCTGGCCAGTAAAGACATGTTGTGCCACGGTCTCTCCAATGACGAAATTCATTGTGAAAGTGATTCCTGAGGTGGAGGACAAAGAAATAAAGAAACTAGGGGAAGAAACAATCAGAAGTGATAAGGTGATAATGTTGTAAAGGAAGGTGCCATACAGTATATTGGTGTTTTGGGTGAGTGAACAATGCTTATATCGCCTATATTATTATGTGAAGACCAATATAGTCGTGTACTACACATAAATTTGTACCAAATAAATAATTAAACACGTAACTTAAAGTGGCTTGAATTAGTTAACCCACCCATAGCTCGTTCTCTTTGAAACCAGGTACCTTGAGAGAGAATGAGAAGGTAAGGCTGACTGTCACCTGCAGCAACATTTATTAATTCAGTGTGGCGATTTCTCTATGAATTCTCGATGTTTCTGACCAAAAGCGGAGGTTTGAGCCAAAAAAAGACAAGTTGAAAATCGGTCGGGTTTTGAGAGGTAAAAAAGCGGTCGGGACTGGGTGGGTTAATGTTTTCTTTCCATTGGGCTCCTCCGATCATAACATTATTACCTTAACCTATCTTATCGCTACGGTATGGCCTGTGGACCCTCCAAAGAAACGTCGTCTGTGGCACTTTAGAGCTGCAGATTGGGAGGCCCTCAGGCAGTACTTCTGTGATTATCCATGGAGTGATTATTGCTTCCATGGCCGAGAGCCATCTGTGTGTGCCTTGCGCATTATGGAGGTTATTCTCTTGGGCATGGAAGCATACTTTCCTTTCTCATATCCTTTGACAAATGCGAGAAAGCCTTGGTTTAATTACGCTTGTTCTTATGCTATCCGCAACAAGGAGAGGGCCTATAAAAGGTACCGGAGCCAACCTACTTCTGACTCACAGTTTTTCTATGTCCCTGCCTGGAGTCATGCTAATTCTGTTCTTCGCTCTGCTAAAAATAATTTCATCCGTACTAAATGCTCTCAACTCTCCAACTCGAATTCTACCCTCTCCTTCTGGCACCTTGCCAAAAACCTTTCTAACAACTTTACCTCATCATCCTTCAATTCTCTTTTCCACTTTGATGGCTGTGTAGCTATTTCATCTACTGATAAAGCAGATCTCTTTTCTCAGACTTTCTCCTCCAATTCACCTTAGACGATTCAGTGCTGTTCCTCCATCACTTCCCCCCTCTGACTTCCTCAAACCTGACATTAAAATTTCTTCATCTGATGTATTTTCTGCCATCACTGGCCTCAACACTAACAAGGCGTACGGGCCTGATGGAGTCCCTCCTGTTGTCCTCAAGAACTGTGCTTCTGTGCTTACACCCTGCCTAGGTAAACTCTTTCGCCTTTGCCTATCAGTTTGTACCTTTCCTTCTTGCTGGAAGTTTGCTCTCATTCAGTCGGTCCCAGAGCAGGGTGACCATTCCCAACCCTCTAACTACCATCCAATTGCCTTAACATCCTGTGTCTCAAAAGTTTTCGAGTCTATTCTTAACAGGAAATTTTTAAAGCATCTTTCCTATCAGAACCTTCTTTCTGATCGTCAGTATGAGTTCCGGCAGTGACGCTCCACTGGTGATCTCACCTACCTTTCAGACTCCTGGTCATCCTCCTTTCGGGACGTTGGCGAAAGCTTTGCCATTGCACTTAACATCTCAAAGGCTTTCGATCGAGTCTGGCATAAATCTTTAATTTCCAAACTGCCCTCTTACGGTTTCTATCCTTCTATCTATGCCTTTATCTCTAGCTTCCTCTCCGGTCGTTCTATAGCTGCTGTTGTAGACGGCCATCGTTCTTCTCCTAGATCTATCAACAGAGGTGTTCCTCAGGGCTCTGTCCTATCATCAACTCTCTTTCTTTTACTCATAAATGACGTTCTTAGCTGTACTTCTAACCCTATCCACTCGTATGCTGATGACTCCATCCTTCATCTCTCCATTCGGTTCCCGCAACGTCCGTCTCAGCAGTTACTTCAACAAACAAGGGATGAGGGTATGGCCCACCTAATTTCTGACTTGGCTTCGTACCTCTGACTGGGGTAAAAATAATCTTGTTGTTTTTAATGCATCAAGGACTCAGTTCTTACACCTATCAACCCTGCAAAGTCATCCAAAGGAGTATCCACTAATGTTTAATAATATCTAGCTTCATCCTACATTATCCTTGAACATGCCTGTGGTTTCATTCACTCGAGACTTAGCTTGGAAAGATCATATTGCATCTCTTGTAAAATCTACTTCCAAGAGATTAGGTGTGTTAAGCCGACTCCATACCTTCTTTACCCCTGCACAATTGTTATCTTTATACATGGGTTTTGTTCGCCCCTGTATGGAATACAACTCTTATGTGTGGGGAGGCTCCTCACATGCAGCTCTTCTCAATAGGGTGGAGTCAAAGGGTTTTTGTCTCATTAACTCTTCTCTTACCAGCTCCCTTCAACCTCTGTCTCCTCGCTGCACTGTTGCATCTTTATCTCTTTTCTGTTGCTATTGCAATGGTCACTGTTTCTCTGAACTGTCTGCTTGCATCCCTCCACTACTATGACAGGCACATAGCACCTGTCTAGCAACAAACTCTCATCCCTTTTCTGTCCAACTCTCTAATGCAAGAGTTAACCGTTACTCCCAGTCTTTCATTTATGCAACAGGTCAACTCTGGAACTGTCTCCCTCTGTCTGTATTTCCTACTTCCTATGATCTCCAGTCTTTCAAACGCAGTGAATCAGGCATCTCGAAATTATCGGACCTTGAATTTTGGCTCTCTCTTGTATAGTTTTTATTTTCTTCTTGGAAGGAACAGTTTGCAGTCTCCCAGGCTTTGGTTCCTTCTTCCTAGAAAAAAAAAAAGCAAAAATCGAAAAAGCCCTTTAGTCTCTTATACATATACAATAGAAAATGGAGCCTGCACTTGACCTATGAGGGATACTACACTAGAAGCAAAATTTGGAAATATATATCACATTATTTTGCATGCATATGTGACGTCCTCAGTACTGGTTAATTTAGAAATGTTGAATTATTTCTGACAATATTCCAGAACAAAGTGTAAAGGAAATTTTGACCATATGAAAGAAAATGGAGCCTTTGTTTGACCTACAAGGGATGCTAAACTAGAAGATAATTTTGGAAATTTATATCATGCATCTGTGGGCACATATCACCTCTATTACTGGTTAATTTAGATATATATAATGAGACCTGACGATGTCTCAAAATGCTGTAAAGGAATTTTTGAACACAGCTTTACGACTGAATTTAGAGCACGTTAGATTAGACATAGATAAGGTTAGAAATAGAGAATAATTTAGATGAATCATACCATAATCTCTCATTAAATTAATCAATAAATGGAAATCATTGGCAGGTTTATAATTTTTTACCGTTTATTATTATCCTTTATCAGAGTTTGAATTATTCCGTAGTGTAAGTGGCCCTAGGGATTCTGTAAAGATTATTCCTTACCGATTTATTTTGCATATTACACCTTGATGTCCTCCTGTGCTTTGTGCTACTTATATAATATCAACATTGAATAAAAAAAATAAATTATTTAATATGAAAAACTGAAAATAAAGCAAAACGAATGAAAATAGAAATTTAAGAAAATAAAATGAAAATAAATAAAAAATAAAAATACATAAATTAACGCTAACAAATGATAAGGTATACTGCAGAAAATAAATAGCTGAGGAAGAGGAGTTACGAAGACTCCTATGATGATCAGAAAACAACCCTGCTTTGCTCTCCTTGTCTTTGATAGATAGATAGACAGATAGATAGATAGTTTTTTTTATTTAGATAGATAGATAGATTGACGGATAGTTTAAACCTGTCCTCTGCCAAAAAACCTCGAAAGAACAAATAGATTTCTTGCTGTTTGTTTCTCTCTCTCTCTCTCCCTCTCTCTCTCTCTCTCTCTCTGTTTGCCTTGTATTAAGACATCAAAACACTCGATCACAAATTCTCATTTTGTTCAGTCATTATCTCATTTTTATCGTCTCAAGGGCAGAAGGATCAGAGGAGGTCGAAAGTGATATTAGGAAAGTGAGCGAGTGAGTGTGTGTGAAAGAGACTGTGAAAGTGAGTGTGAAATGAGAGTAAATGTGATAGTGATGATGGTGATGATGATGACGAGGAGGAGGGGGAGGAGGAGGAAGAAGACTGATGATGATGATGATGTTGATGATGATGATAATAAGGGTGTTGATGATGGTGATGATGATGGGGATGAGGATGAGGATGAGGATGATAATGGTGATGAGGAGGAGGAGGGGGAAGAGGGACAAGAGGATGGTTATGCATACTAATGATGATGATGATGATAATGATGGTGATGATGTGATGGTGATGATGATGATGGTGATGAGGATGGGAGTGATAGCAATAATGATGAGGAGGAGGAGGGGGAAGAGGAGGAAGAGGCTGGTGATGAATACCAATGATAGTGATGATGGTGATGTTCTTGTTGCTGCTGCTGATGATGATGATGTTGAATGAGAAAGACTACGATTATAATATATTACTGTACTGACACGTTTTCAACGAGTATGTATGTGTGTGTGTGTGTGTGTGTGTGTGTGTGTGTGTGTGTGTGAGAGAGAGAGAGAGAGAGAGAGAGAGAGAGAAGGAGAGAGAAAGAGAAACTTAAGCTCTTCCACTATCCTAATATATTGAAAATTAGGAAAGTTTTCGGCATCTTACTTAGTCTTTCTTCCTTCCCCTCGGAAAAAAAAAATATATATAAAACAGCATAAAAAAAATACAAAGATCTACAGAAAATTGGAATCCCATTCTGAAACTGAGAAAAAAAAATGGAGATGGTAAAATGAAACTTAGAAATGAATCTTAGAACTGAATCTTAGAAATATTA
>JAGKTI010022683.1:0-15146 GCA_018397915.1 Birgus latro
ACACACACACACACACACACACACACACACACACACACACACACACAAATAGTTTGGGTTCCTGGGATTTTGTATCATAACTGTGGAATTTCCTACGTTAAATTCTGTTATCAGTCTTACAATGTTCACCATTTTCAAGACAGTTGCATTTGTACAGCTTTTATTTCAAGGTGACCACATAGTGTTAAGATTAGTTTGCACTTTAGGATTCAGAGTACAAATCACGAATCAGGACAACACAACAGCGAGAGCGTTTGTTTACTGCCGGCAGAAAGCTGACTGGTGATTTGTGGACGTATGTAGGGTGACTAAAGAAGAGGAGGGGGAAGGGGGGGTGGAGGACTGGGAAGGGGATTAACTAGGAAACGACTTTGACCAGAAATGCCTTCACCTCACATCCCCCAACTTCACCCAGTCTCACGTGACTAACCCGTGCTGGGGTGGCCAATGAAAGTGGCACACTTGCATCATTTATATTCTTGTCAGGCCATGAATTTTCCCGTTTATCTGATAAATCCTGTTGCCTGGTAACAGGATATTTGGGATTATACTGTATTTATTTCATGCTTTGTGTCCCATATTTGAGTGCACAGGCGTGAAAAAGGTGATTTTCCTAGTGATTATCATGTCGCTTACCTACGTTCACTATGCTGTCAGCTGATGAACAAATTTGCCGTACCTCTAAATCATCATTTTTCTGGTAAAATTTCATTTATTTCATGCTTTGTGTCCTATATTTGAGTGCATAGGCTATGAAAAAGGTGATTTTCCTGGTGATTATAATGTCTTATCTATGTTCACTATGCTCTTAGCTGGTGAATTTTTTTATTTATTTTTTTGTAATGCAAGGAAGAAGGAACCAAAGGCCACAGGCCTGCATACTGTTCCTTCCAAGAAAAAGCAAAAACAATACAAAAGAGAGCCAAATTCAAGATCCGTTCATTTTGAGACGCCTGGACACACTGCGTTTGAAAGACTGGAGATCATAGGAAGTAGGAAATACAGACAGAGGAAGACAGTTCCAGAGTTGACCAGTTGCATAAATGAAGGACTGGGAGTAACGGTTAACTCTTGCATTAGAGAGTTGGACTGAAAAGGGATGAGAGTTTGTTGCTAGACGGGTACTACATGCCCGTTGTAGAGGTGGTGGGATGCAAGCAGACAGTTCAGAGGAACAGTGACCATTGAAGTGATAGAAGAGAGATAAAGATGCAACAGTGCGGCAAAGAGACAAAGGTTGAAGGGAATCAGTAAGAGGAGGAGAGTTAATGAGACGAAAAACCTTTGACTCCACCCTATTGAGAAGAGCTGCATGTGGGGAGCCTCCCCAAACATGAGAGTTGCACTCCATACACGGGCGAATAAAACCCGTGTACAAGGTCAACAACTGTGCAGGGGTAAAGAAAGTTCGGAATCGGCTTAGCACACCTAATCTCTTGGAAGCAGATTTCACAAGAGATGTAATATGTTCTTTCCAAGACAAATTCCGAGAGAATGAAACCCCAAGCATGTTCAAGGATGATGCAGGACATAACTGTTCAGTATTAAACATTAGTGGGTAATCCTGAGGAAGATTTTGTCAGGTTGATAAGTGTAAGAACTGAGTTTTTGATGCATTAAAAATAACAAGATTATTTTTACCCCAATCAGAGATACGAGCCAAGTCAGACATTAGGTGTGCCATAGCCTCATCCCTTTTTTGTTGAAGTAACTGCTGAGATGGACGTTGCGGAAACCGAATGGAAAGGTGAAGGGTGGAATCATCAGCATATGAGTGGTTAGGGTTAGATGTACAGCTTAGAAGGTCATTGATGAATAAAAGGAAGAGAGTTGGTGATAGGACAGATCCCTGAGGAACACCACTGTTGATAGGTCTAGGAGAAGAACGATGGCCATCTACAACAGCGGCTATAGAACGACCAGAAAGGAAGCTAGAGATGAAGGCACAGATAGAAGGATAGAAACCGTAGTAGGGCAGTTTGGAAATTAAAGATTTATGCCAGACTCGATCAAAAGCCTTTGAGATGTCAAGTGCAATGGCAAAGCTTTTGCCAAAGTCCCGAAAGGAGGATGACCAGGAGTCTGAAAGGTAGGTGAGAAGATTGCCAGTGGAGCGTCCCTGACAGAACCCATACTGATGATCAGAAAGAAGGTTGTGACAGGAAAGATGCTTTAAAATTTTTCTGTTAAGAATTGACTCGAAAACTTTTAGACACAGGATGTTAAAGCAACTGGACGATAGTTAGAGGTTTGGGAATGGTCATCCTTCTTTGGAACTGGCTAAATGAGAGCAAACTTCCAGCAAGATGGAAAGGTACTAATTGATAGACAAAGGCGAGAGTTTACCTAGGCAGGGTGTAAGCACAGAAACACAGTTTTTGAGGACAACAGGAGGGACTCCATCAGGCCCATATGCCATGTTAGTATTGAGGCCAGTGATGGCAGAAAATACATCAGCTGAAGAAATTTTAATGTCAGTCAAGAGGAAGTCAGAGGGGGGAAGTGATGGAGGAATAGCACCAGAATCGTCTAAGGTGGAATTGGAGGAGAAAGTTTGAGCGAAGAGATCTGCTTTATCAGTAGAAGAAATAGCTACAGAGCCATCAGAGTAGAAAAGAGGAGGGAAGGATGATGAGGTAAAGTTGTTAGAAAGGTTTCTGACAAGGTGCCAGAAGGAGCGAGAAGAATTCGAGTTGGAGAGTTGAGAACATACTTACCTCTAAATCATCATTTTTGTGGGAGGAAAACACCTGTGATTTTTTTTTTTTTTTTTTTTCGACTATAGTGGTAACCCGGGGCATGTTTTGCTCGATAGACTGTGGTCGTCACCCAGGGTTAAGGGGTTAAGGAAACTGACCTACGAGGAGAGATTGGAAAAACTGGAGTTACCAACACTGCACAAGAGAAGGGAAAAAGGTGACTTGATCACGATGTTTAGAAATGTAAGAGAACTGGAAAGGGTGGATAGAGAGGATCTTTTTGTGTTGGGTGATGGAAGAACAAGAGGTCTTGACTCCAAGTTGAGGAAAAGTAGATGTCTTAACCCGAGGCGTACTGATGACGTATGGGTACGTCGCAACGTTTTGTCACGATGACACCCGACAACATACCTATATGTTATGCAATTGCAAGGTCAGCTATTTGCACATTTTTCAAGTTTCACAGGGGATTTTTGGTAGGCATATGTGGGAGGCCTTCCTCTACCCACCGTCAGGCGGGGATACTGCCTGGCCCCACCTGACCCCCCTTCCCCCCACATGCCATTTTTTGGCAATTCACCTGTTAGCAGTGACCTGGCCAGTAAAGACATGTCGCCCCGCTGTCTCTCCAATGACGATATTCACGGTGAAAGTGATTCCTGAGGTGGAGGACAAAGGAATAAACAAGCTAGAGGAAGAAACATATAGAAGTGATGAGATGGTAATGTCGTAAAGGAAGGTGCCATATGTTGATGTGAAGTGATGAGATGGTAATGTCATAAAGGAAGGTGCCATATGTTGATGTGGTTGGTGAGTGAGCAATGCTTATATTGCCTATACTATTGTATGAAAACCAATATATTTTTGTACGACATAAATTCGTACCAAATAAATAAATAAATATGTAATTTAAAGTGGGTTGAATTAGTTACCCCTCCCATAGTTCGTTTTCTTTGATGCCAGGTACCCTCATAGAGCATGGAAAAGTAAGGGTGACTCTCACCTGTAGCAATATTTATAAGCTCAGGAGGGCGATTTTTCCATGAATTTTCGATGTTTCTCACCAGAAGCGGAGGTTTGAGAGAGAGAGAGAGAGAGAGAAATCCTAAATTGGTCGGGCTTTTTTTTGGGGGAGGGGGGGAGGGGGGGGTGTCAGTGACAGAAAATTGGCCGGGATGTGATGGGTTAAAGATCTTAAAAAGTTCAGGTTCCTGAACAGAGGCATAGGTATTTAGAATGACTTAGATGAAGATGTGGTGCAGGCAAAAAACATTGATGTGTTTAAAACTAGACTGGATAAATGTAGATATGGAGACAGGAGAACATGAGCTTAGCTCAATTCCTGTATACTACAAATAGGTAAATACACACACACACACACACACACACACACACACAACTACCCCCCAGTATCACTGATCATTGTTGTAAGTAAGATACTATAAAAGCTGATAAGAAAAGTTTGTTTAAACCATATAGAAGAACACAGTATGATAACAGAAAGGCAGTTCAGTTTTAGAAAGGGAATATCATGTGTTCCTAATCTGTTAAGCTATTATGATAGAGTTACAGAAACATTACAGAAAAGAGAAGGATGAGTGGACAGTATCTATTTAGATTTCAAGAAGCATTTGACAGAGTACCACAGCAAAGACTTTCATGGAAACTGCATCATCAAGAACGTATCCAAGGCAATCTGTACTGTTCGATGCTGGATTTTCTCAGAAAAAGGGGAATGAGAACAGTACCAAGGGGAAATTACTCATCATGGAGGGAAGTGACTAGCAGAGTTCCACAGGGCTCAATGCTGGCACCAGTTATGCTTTTAGTTCATGTATATATTGTGTGTGAAAGGTATTCACAGAAGACATCTGTGCAGCATGTGAGGTGGTATGTGGGGTGAAGAGTAGACGAAAGGAGGTTCAGGGAACAGCATGGTGGACTGAAGAGGTGAGAGAGGCTGTGGAACAGTAGAAGAAAGCAAGTACAGTAATCCCGATTTATCACAAATTTTTCCCCCACAGTTTTGCCCTCTCGCTGATTTTTTTATCATTAATAAGTTCAACTAAAATATCCTTGAATATATGGAAAACAAAAGTTTTGAAATTCCCGCCGTTTCCAATCATAGCGTGGTAAACTTGCATCACCCTCTGTCCCTTTCCCGCCACCCTGCTGCCCCGCTCTGGCCACGAGCCCGCACCCCTCAGTCCACACCCCTCAGTCCACACCTGGCTGCCTCACCTGCTAGGTGCACTGTAAGCACGCTGTGATACGTGCCACTTGCCTTCCACATTCTTTCCAAATGGCCCCAGGATGTAAGCCAGTCTCTATCTATCTATTGCCAGATGCCTCAATCCCGAACGGGGTGGCCACAAACAAATCGCCTGCATGTCTCTCTGTCCCCTGCCATTTCACTACCACGCTCCCAACTCACACACCCCTCTCTCATATACCTCTCCACTCCATCCCTCCATCTCATCCTCGGCCTCCCCCTCCCTCTCGCCCCTTCCACCTCACTCACATACACTCTCCTTGTCAATCTTTCACTCTCCATCCTCTGCACATGCCCAAACCACCTTAACGTGTTTCTCCTAATGCTTCCCGTCACGTCCTCAACCACAGCACAATGCTCCTTCACTTCCTCATTTGTTAGTCTGTCTCTCCATGTGACTCCACATGCTCCTCTCAAATAACTCATTTCCACTGCTCTCACTCTTGACTTCTGTCCTTCCAACAGGGTCCAAGCTTCACTTCCATATGTCAGAGTTGGTATCACAATACTGTCATGTAACAACTTTTTCACTTCCATGCTCACCTCCCTGTTTCTTATCACTGCTTTCAACGAACCAGCAACCTTCCTTCCCTGCTGTACCCTTTCGAGCACTTCACCCTCCAGACTACCATCCTTACTCATCACACTGCCCAAGTACTTAAATTCACTCACATTCTCCATATCCTTCCCATCCAATCTCACTGTACACTCACTGGCTTCACTTCTCTCGAAGACCATCACTTTACTCTTCCCCACATTCACCTTTAGATTCCGTTTCTTACACACTCTCCCAAACTCATCTACCAAGCCTTGCAGCTCCCCTTCGTCTTCACTCAACAACACAGTATCATCTGCAAACAACAGTACAGGGAGTTTCCACACACTGCCCTCTCTCACTAGGGCCACTCCAACATCCACTGCCCGACCTTGTATCTCTTTTATAACCCCATCCATATACAGATTGAACAACCATGGAGACATGACACATCCTTGTTTCAATCCAACCTTCAAATGGAAAGATTCACTCAGTTTGCCATCCACACGCACTGCAGCCTTAGCACCCTCATACATACTCTTCACTGCCTTCAACAACTTCCCATCCACTCCATATATTCTTAATACCTTCCACAAACCCTGTCTATCCACCCTGTCATATGCTTTCTCCAGATCCATGAAGGCTGCATACAACTTCTTGCCCTTCTCTAGAAACTTTTCCACTAAGGATCTAAGAATGAATATCTGGTCTACACAACCTCTTCCCTTCCTAAAACCTCCTTGTTCTTCTCCAACTAATTCCTCAGTAATTTCCCTAACTCTGTCAATAAGTATCCTACCATATATTTTTCCTATTACACTGAGAAGGCAAATGCCCCTGTGATTCCCACACACTGCTTTTTCCCCTTTTCCTTTGTACAGAGGAATAATTATACCTGACTTCCAATCCTCCGGGACTCTACCCTCCTCCCAAGCCAATCTGCACACCTTCCACATCCATTCTATTACTATCTCTCCCCCATGCTTCAGCATTTCACCACACACTCCATCAATTCCTGGGGCTTTCCCCATTTTAACTTTCTTCATTGCTTCCACCACTTCCATCCTACTGATTTCTTCCTCTCTTCTCACAACCCTCCTTCTCCCTGCCATTCCCCAGCCACTTATACTTGCATTACTTCCATTCTCTATGTTCAGCAGTTCATTAAAATGTTCTCTCCATCTGTTTACTTTTTCTCCCTTCTCCACTAGTAATCTACCATTTTTATCTTTCACACCCCCACTGACTTCATTGGCACTCTGTCTAGCTCTCTTTACCTCCTTCCAGGACATTTTCTTACATTCCCTCCACTTTGCACTCAAATTCCTTCCAAATTCCTCATCCACTCTCTTCTTACTCTCTCTTACTAATCATTTCACCTCTCTCCTCCTCACTACATATAACTCTCTCGTCCGTCTCTCAGCTTCTTCGTCGCCCCTGTTCCTCATCCACCCATTATGTGCTTTCTTCTTTTGTGCCACAGCCTCTCTCACCTCTTCAGTCCACCATGCTGTTCCCTGAATCCCCTTTCATCTTCTCTTCACCCCACACACCGCTTCACATGCTGCACAGATTTCTTCTGTGAATACCTTGCAGGCTAATACAACTAGTTGGAACTCCAGAGTTGCAAAACGATCAAGAAAAGTTATGACCTTAACAGAGAAAATTGTGTTGTTGGACACGCTAAGAAGTGGCATGAGCTATGCCGCATGTAGTCTTCAGTATGGAGTGAACGAGTTGACAGTTCGTTACATAAAGAAACGTGAAAAAGAAATAAGACATGCAGTTGCTAACTGTGCATCAACGTCAGCAAAAGTGTCTCAGCATGTTTGTGATAGTGCTGTGATTAAAATGGAGAAGGTACTCAACATATGAATAGAATATTTGAACCGCCGACATATTCCTGTTGACACAAATTCGATCAGAGAAAAGGCCAAGGTTTTGTACAACCATTTCAGTGATGGAGAGAGAGATGGGAAGCACTCATTTGTGGCTAGCAAGGGCTGGTTCAAGAACTTTAAGAAAAGATTCTCACTCCATAGTCTCAAGATTACTGGTGAATCAGCCTCTGTTGATCATGAGGCAGCAGAAGCATATCCAGCAGAATTTGAAAAATCAGTGAAGGACAAAGGGTATCTGCTGGAACAAGTGTTCAGTGCCTATGAGACTGGGCTCTGGTGGAAAAAAATGCCAAGCAGAACTTTTATATCTCGAGAGGAGAGACAGGCACCAGGATTTAAAGCTCAAAAGGACAGAGTATCGTTGCTATTCTGTGGGAACGCAGCTGGTGATATGATCAAGCCTTTGCTGCTATACAGGGCTAAAAGACCATGTGCACTTACAAGGGAAAGACTTAAATCAGTTACCAGTGTTTTATCGTCATAACAAGAAAGCATGGATTGACAGCAGCGTTGTTCAGTGACTGGTTCCTTAACTGTTTCGTTCCCAAGGTAGAAAGACTTTGAAGTGCTGCTAATTATAGATAAATGTCCAGGTCACCCTGAATCAATTAAATCTGCACATCCCAACATCAAGGTAGTTTTTCTACCAAAGAACACCACATCACTCATTCAGTCACTTGATCAGGGGGCATCATTGCTGTGTTCAAGGCAAAATACGTGGCACAAAGCTTTGCCATGATTAGACATGCTATAGAAGAGGGAGATAAAGACATCAAAATGTGGTGGAAGAATTTCAGCATAGCCAATTGTATCATGTTAATTCAGCAGTGCCACGAAGAACTCTCTGCTAGTTGCGTTAACTCCTGCTGGAAGAAATTGTGGCCTTCAGTTGTGAATGACTTTGCAGGATTCCCAACTGTTGATGCTGAACTTGTAAGAGTTAAAAATCTCTCGAGGATTGTCAGAGGTGACGGGTTTTCTGACCTGCAAGAAAATGAAATTCGGGGGGAACTGCTGGAAAATGCAGGAGAAGAACTAACAACACAAGAATTGGTAGAACTGCTCAATGAAGAAAAGAAATATGAAGATGAAGAGGAATCTGGCAGAAATGATTTACCACAGGCGTGGACACTAGAGAAGCTTGGGGAAATAACTCACAGTATGAGGCATACCATCTCTGTGCTAATGTTGTATGACCCATCGCTGGACAGGGCAATAAAAGTGAAGAATGGGATGGAAGCTGCGTTTGCTCCCTACCACAAAATAATGAAGGAGACGAAGCGTGAAAGGGAGCAGCTTCCAATAACTATGTTTTTCTCGAAGAAAAACCAACACAGCCCTGCATCTGCCCCGCCATTGACATGAGCCAACTCGTCCTCTCCTGCCTCACCACACATGGATGATTCACGTATGGAGGGCGAGTCAGCTGATGATCCCCATCCTACTACCTCTCCTGCCTCGTCTGATGTCTCTGAGTGAAAGTCATCTTTTACTAAAGGTATGTAAAGTGGTAAAACAGATATTAACTAAATATATTACTGTACTTATTGACGTGACTTAAAGTTTTCCATAGTGCACGCTTTACAAAAAGATACAAAAGCATTTGGCTACTAATACTAACTACCTATAGTATGTAATACTGAGCAAAAAAAATATTTGCTAGGTAACAAGTTTAATAATTTCTGCTTAACTTGCAGTGTAATGATTGAAAACTCACTTCCTTTGTCAGACTGTGAAAAGCATTAAGCTACTAACTACGTTCAGTATGTGATACTGAGCAAAAAAAATATTTGCTAGGTAACTGTCTATCTATCTATATACCTAGGCTGCTTCCCCCAAGAAAATTTTGGGAGGTAGCCAAGACAGGTCAACACACTACCAATTTACTCATTCACTCATACACATTCATTTACATCTTAGCCCCAAAGGGGAGAAGAGACAGATCCTCACCGTACCACACCGCACGAGGGTCAACTACGCAGTGCAGTCAGTGGCATCCGCAGCAGGGCCCGACAGTAAAGCTGCTTTACCCCTGCCACATCATAATGGATCCAGCCCCTTACCCACACCTGACCTGATCAGCTGATCAGACAAAATGTGGGAGAATATCCCTTCAGGGCTGCGTCATCATTTATTCATTCACAATTTCCCCTCTTTCATTTCTGTCACGCACAGCCACTCTTCCTTGCTCAACAGACAACCCTCTTGCATCCAACGCTTTCTTCACACTGTCCATCCATCCTATTCGTGGTCTTCCTCACAGCCTTACACCTCTCACATCAGATCTAGTTATCTTTTTCACCAGTCACTCATTATCCATTCTCTCCATATGCCCAAACAATTGCAACACCCTCTGCTCAACTCGATCAGCTGTCTCCCGAACAATTCCAGTTCTCCTTCGCACTTCATCATTTCTCACTCGATCCATACGCGTCATTCCACACATACTCCTCAGACACCTCATCTCCATTACATTCAAACTTTTCCTCTCTGCTACACCCATATTCCATGTTTCAGCCCCATATAATGCAGTCGGTATCACAATACCCTCATACAGCCTTCTCTTTACATCCATTCTAAGTGAACGACATCTAAACACTTTTTTCATTCCTCCCAGCACCTTTCCAACTTCATTCATTCTAAACTTCACTTCTGCATCTATTCTTCCATCCACAGCAACATGTGACCCTAAATACTTAAAACACTCTACCTCCTCAAGCAACTCACCATTCAAAACTATATTCATCCTCCTACCATCTACCAACCTTGTACTCTTCATCACTTTACTCTTATTCTCATTTATTTACAGTTTCCTCCTTTCACACACCCTTCCAAACTCCTCTACCAACTGTCTCAATCTCTCCTCTGAATCAGCCACCAGCGCAGTATCATCGCAAACAGCAGCTGCTTCAGATTCCACTCTCTACCATCATTCACCAGATTCAGTCCTCCACCTAACACTCTTGCATTCACCTCCCTTGCAACACCATCCATATAAATATGAAACAACCAAGGCGACATCACACATCCCTGCCGCAGCCCCACTCTCACGGGAAACCAACCACTCACAGTATTTCCCACTCTTACGCATGCTGTACTATGTACATAAAAACTTTTCACTCATTTTAGTAACCTGCCATCAAGCCCATACAATCTTAAAACATTCCACAAAGCCTCCCTATCAGTTCTATCATATGCTTTCTTTAAATCCATGAATGCCCAAAACTCATCCTTACCTTTCGCTAAATACTTTTCACACACCTGTCTCACAGCAAACACCTGATCCGCACATCCCCTCCCTCTCCTAAAGCCACACTGCTCATCACCAATCACTCCCTCTGTACCCTGTCTAACTCTCTTAATTAACACTCTGCCATACACCTTACCTACAACACTCAACAGACTTATACCTCTAAAACTAGTACATTCATGCTTATCACCCTTACCTTTATACAGTGGGACCACACAAGCACTTGTCCAGTCAATTGGCACCATACCTTACACAAAGCACACATTCAACAATCTTACTAACCAGTTAACAGTAGTCGCTCCACCACCTTTCAGGCATTCCACAGCACACCCATCCATACCTGCAGCTTTCCCTGTTTTCATCTGCTTTACTGCCTCTTGCACTTCCTCCATCATGATCAAAGTTTCAACAAGTTTAGTAATTTCTGCTTAGCTTGCGGTATAATGATTGAAAACTCACTTTCTTTGTCAGACTGTGAGTCTTTGAGTGACGTTGGTGGCTGGCGATGGTCGGGGGAGGTGCAACCGTGTGAGTGGTGGTGGGGAGGTGCGATTGTGCGAGTGTTTGCTATCACTAATTACAGCATTTTTTTTTTTTTTTACTGTTTTGTGAATAAATGTTTAGATAATTGTGTATTGCAGTATTGTGTTTATGTTTTTCCTTTACTTCATAATAGAGTATGAAGGTATTTCAGCATGAGTATGGACATGGACTGTGTGACGGGTAGCATGGTGGAGACAAGTACAGCGAGATTCAGTTGTTAAAAGAGTATTCGCGATTTGGACCTTTCGCAGGGGTTACAAAAACGTAACTACTGCGAGAAATAAGGGATGACTGTACATAGAGAGACATATAAACTCTTGACCAACATAAGATAGCATTTCATTAAATGAATGAGGAGATGATGAAAAAATTGATAGTGGCCATGATCTGCCCTAGGTTAGAATATGCAGCACTAGTGTGGTCCCCACACAAAAAGAAAGATATAAATAAGTTTGAGAGAATACAAAGAACAGCAACGAAGATGGTTCCCAGTCTGGCAAATCTGTCATACAGAGAGAGGCTAGAATGGTTGGATTTGCCTTCCCTAGAAGAAAGGAGAGAGAGGGGCGACATGATTGCAGTGTTCAGGACCATGATGGGAGTAGATAAAATTGATAGAGAAGATCTGTTTGTATGGGATAAGAGAGTAACAAGAGGACACGGACTGAAACTGAAGAAGCAAAGTTGCTTGAAGAATATCAAGAAATATAGTTTTCCTTATAGATGCATAGACCTGTGGAATAGACTGGATAAAGAGATTGTCTGGTCTAAAATGAGTTTAAAACAAAATATGACTTACTCAGAAAGTGAGACGGGACCCCATGAGCGTAGCTCATTTCCTGTACAGTATATCACAATTAGGTAAATACAGTTAGGTAAATACAAACACACATACACACAGAAATAAGGAAGAGGCAGTAACTCATGGTTGAGTGGAAGGCAGCTGTGATCAAGACTGATGATTCCAGAAACCCCGATTGTAAACACATGGTTTGCTTTGTATATTACTTGCTTTAATATTCAGACAAAACATCCACAGTATTGAATGGAGGTTGTCATCCTTTATGAAGGATTATATTGGGAAGCAAAATGCAATGCAGCCTTTCCTTAGCTTTCTGAATTGATAAATGTAATTCTTCCCAACACATTTCTGATGCATTATTTTTGTAGAAACTGACTTGAAACCTAATCTTTAAGGATACCTCCAAATGAAGGAGCCAGAATGGGTGTACATCCTATACATTTTTATTCTGGTTATGTTAGTTATTAATGTTTTTGTATCTTGCTTTGTTTTGTAGAGTGGAGAGATATGACACCCCATGTGATAGCTCCTCAGATGAAATACCAGATGATGAAGATGATGAGAATGATGAAGACAACTGGAGAAATGAGTACCCAGAAGAGGATGATGATGATTCCATTCAGTAAGTTGCCTTATGATTGTGTGCAGTGTTTGAGTGGGATAGGAAGGAATTGGATCATTGGTATCCTAATCATGTTTCAGTGAGTCAGCCAACATTCTGCCCACTGGTATGTCTCATCCAGTATATAGTATCCTTTATGATTCCAGTTTTTATCTAGGGATAGGAAAGAATTGGATCATTGGTACAGTATCTGTATCCTGTTTCAGTGAGTTAGCTAACATTCCACCTACTGGTATGCCTCATCCAGTATATAGTAACTGATATGATTGCAGAGTGTTGATCTAGATTAATGTCACTGTACTCACCTGCACTCACCAATCATCCTTTTGTGGTGTGTCACTCAGAAGTTAACAAATATAGTAAACTCGCATTTTCATTGCTGGATCATCCGGCTTTACAGGAAATGGGGACAAATTTTTTGAAATTCGTGGGAAGCCCAAAATTGAAATTCATGCCATTTGGTGGGAGTCCTGCCGGTACCTAAACACAAAAATTTTTTGTCACGTCAAATTGCCAACTCGCTGCTTTTGACGTTGGCAATTTTGGCAGTTTCCTTTCTAATTTGGTACCTTTATGTTTCTAGTTTTCTTCTGATGTTCAATACAGTAATCTCTCTATTATCTGAATGGCCATTTCCTTGACCATCCATTACCCAGACACTGTGATTTGTCTGTTCCAAACCATTATTTGTACATAAAATCCCACTATCCAGACAAAATTCTTGCATCTGTTTAGAAATTATGGTCACACGAAAAATTTCTGCCCAGACGGACGATAATAGCTCAGCGGCGGCGTTATGTCTGGCTGGTTTGTTTACCCTATGCCTGCCAGACACCCCTGTTTCTCGCCGTCAGTTCTTGCGTGTCACATGTGTAGAAAGCAGCCCTTCCCAGAGTGTTGTTATGGCAGTGCACATGGTAGCTTTTGTGATGGTTCCCTACCTGCCTCAGGCCTTGCTATTCCATGCATGCCTCCTCCTAGGGTGTGTGACAATAGCCACTTCACCAGGGAAAAGGAAGAAGGTTGTGCTGACATGAGAAACGATAGATCTTGGGTTAGATTGATGTGGGATGGTCGAATCGTGAGTGTTGACATCGATTTTATTCTAGCTTTCTGTACTTTACCATGATTTTATTCCATTTTACTATTGCATTTTGTGTGTCCCGATGCATTTTTCTTGCGTAGCCAGTTTTTTCACGTTTTTCACGTCCCTGCAGGGTATGGCGCTGTAGTGGTGATTGCTTGTGGTTGATGGGTCTGCTTGACCGTGATAATTGCTTGACTGTCGTTTATAGGTCTGCTTGACCAGATGGAGTAGTATTAAACAACAGAAACAAGTGTTGAACGATGTATTTTAGTGGCCTTTTACACTGGCTTTCAAAGTTAGGTTATGTATGAATGGGGGCCAGGGGAGAAGTCCACTATCCGGATGGAGCCACTACCCAGACATATCTTTGGCTTTATTACATCTGATAATCAAGGGGTTTCTGTATTAAGTATGTATATCCCTGCTCTTCAATACATTTCATACTCTTATTTCCATGTGTATCTTGCCCCCAAATGGTTGACATGTCAGTTCCCTCCTCCTCCGTGGCCACCTTTCTGTGTTCTCCCTCCGTTACTTCAGTGCCACGTGGCAGCTATGCATACGATGAAGTTCATTGCATGTTTCATCATTCCTGTCCTTCTTTATACCATGCAGACCCCCCTCCTTCTGTTGGCATGTGTCTCAGTTGCACCTCCACCTGCCAAGTGCTCCAGGAATGTCCTATTCCTTGAAAAGAAGTGGGAGAATATCAGAAAACTTAACGAGGGATGGAGCGTGATTCGGGCAGAGGAGGTGGTACAGTGCATTATTGCCCCGTTTGCCAGTGGACCACATGGGTTTTACACATTAACCACCCAGGATTTACTGTATCAAGAAATTTTTCAGTCTTTCTTTGGGAAGTTTTTTCCCCCTAACGTCTTCTGTTGTATTTTTGCTATGCATGTCTTACACATCTCTCCCCTCATGCTTGGTTAGCTATGCCTATCCTCTGTCTGCCTTGCTAATCTGTCTCGATCTGCCTGACTCCATCTTCGGGTGTCAGGTGAACAGTATGTGCACAGTACATTGTACAGTACACCAGCACCTCACCATTTGCAGGGGATAGGTTTCTTAAACACTCGGGAATGTAGAATTTCACAAATAACTTGTTTACTCTCCATGTGTTATTTTCATGGTCGTCATATTGGAGTTGCTGAGTTTGGGCCACTCAGTTGTGACCCCTTTATGTGTGTGAGATGACCTCCCACATAATGTCCAACCTTAACTCTCTCAGTAACTATAAGTTTTCAGTAAGTATTTGGGACATGAACAGAGTGGAGAGAACCCAGCTATGGCTGCTTCCTCGCACAATCAAAGAAAAACATTTCCATGGCCAAATTTGCTCCCGGAAATTAGTTATCGTTCGTTCGCTTTTGAAGGCTCCAACATGCTTGCATGTGTCGGCCTTGGTCACCTAATGGCGGCTCTCCACGCT
>JAGKTI010022686.1:0-15145 GCA_018397915.1 Birgus latro
ACAAGGTGTAGTGGTGATATTGGGTGAACTAGTGATGCAGGGTGAATTGGTGAGACAGAGTAGTTGTAAGGCAGGGCGTAATGATGAGGCAGTGTGTAAGGGTGTAGAGGTGAGGCAAGATGTAATGGTGGGGCAGGGTGTAGTGGTGAGGCAGGGTGTCGCGGTGAGGCACGGTGTCGTGGTGAGGCAGGGTGTAGTGGTGAGGCAGGGTGAAGTGATGAGACAGGATCTAGTAGTGTGCCAGGACCTCATTAAATGTGCTGTTTAAGCCAAAGGGTCAACACACCAGATGACAAAAAAGCTATAGGATGAGAGGAGATGGAAAGAGGATAAAGGTGAGAGGAGATGAGTAAGAGAGGTAAAAGTGGGAAAGAAGGATGAGGAGGGAGAGAAAGGAGGGGTGGGGTTTGAGGTGGCCTGCAGTCCTACCGGACCCAGGTTCAAATCCTCGCTGGGGCAGGAAACAGTCTAAGGACTTGAATTTCATAAAAACAGACTTTCCTGATCTACCAGAAGACCCGCCGACATGTCGTGAAAATACTCCTGCTAATACCAATACACCAGTCCTGTATGAGACAGCCCTAGCATGTATTCAATATGGACGGTGGGTGTTAGCGCCGGAATGGTGACATGTAGAGGTGTATGGTATGTAGGGGGACTACTGGGCCTTGGGAGCAGGCAGTGAAGCCTATGCCCAGAGTCGGACACTTCAAAAAAAAATGAGGAGGAACAAGAGATGATGGGTATGGAATAAAGTTGGGTGTGGGGAGGGGATGAAAAAATGAGAGGATAAGGAAAGGAAAAGAAGTGATGAATGACAAGCACAGGAAAGGGGAAGGTACGAGAACAAGAGCAATGGAAATATGAAGGGAAGGACTGCGGAACAAAAGCTGGAGGAGAAAGTAGGAAGAAGTTAAGTGAACATTAGGAGGGAGAGGTTGGTGGGGATGGGGTGGGCTTGTTAGCGGTGGTAAGAGGAGGTAAGCGGTAAGGAGGATGAGGGGAAGGGGGAGGATGTATTAATAACCTTTAAAGAACTTACCGCCAAGATAATTAAGTTTCCAAAGGTATTAATGAAGCAATAGTCATCGTAAAAAAAAAAAAAATAATGAGTTATTTTCTGAAAGGGGGAGATAATCATAATCCCACTCCCATTCTCCCACATTTCCCAGCTTCCATCATTTACCATTATTACTCTAAAAAATGGTCCCTTTTTTGGCCCCCGAGTATGATCTTGTCTATCAATTCCTTCATCTTAATCTGATCTTAACTTAGTCCTATAGTCGTTCTTATTTTCTGACATTAATTAAAATTTTGGACTCATCAACCTGATTGTTATCTTGACTAACAATTCACCTTGACTTTTTACCTAATCTTAACTCAATACATCTTGATTGTTGACCTGATCTTATCCTATTACTTAATCGATAATCTAAGCCATACATAACCTATTACCTTACCTAAGTTTAATATATATTGACTGTGACCTTGCCTTGATTTTTAGTACAATTTATTCCTTGACCGATCCTTGATTGTAAATCCGTCTTGACAAACGACCTTAACTTACTATATCTTGACTTTTGACCTTATTTTGACCACTTAACCCTTAATTTTTCGTGGCATTTAATCATTTTCTACATTATTCTAACCACGTTCAGACGATTTTATTTAGTGTAGGCGAGACTTATTGAGCTAAAAATGCTAAATACAGCTTTCATCAATTTATTCAGCAGAGGGGATCTTTCAGAATTTCAGGAAAAGCATCAGGTATTATCAAGCTTAAAATAAACAATACACCATGGTAGTGAAAGGGTTAACTTCTGTAATGCCTACGGTCGTTGATCTTAATACATGGCACGGCCTTGACCATGATTGCATTTAGACCTCGACCTCGGGGATGACCGTCCAACCCTTTTATATTCTGACATTCACATTTGACCTTGATTCCATATTGACCTTGACTTTTGACCTTGATCTTTGACTTGATTCCATATTGACCTTGACCTTGATCTTTGACCCCAATTTCAGATTGACCTTGACCTTTGACCTTGATCTTTGACCCCAATTTCATATTGACCTTGACCTTTGACCCTGATTCCATATTGACCTTGACCCTGATCTCTGACCCTGCTTCCATACTAACCTTGACCTCTGACCCTGATTGTATAATGACTTCGACCTTTGACCTTGATAATATATTGACCCTGGCCTTTGGCCATGGGTGTGTACTGATCTTGCCCTTTGACCCTGATAGTATACAAAACGACCTTCGACCCTGATTTTATAGTGACCTTGGCCTTTGACCCTGGTTGTATACTGACCTTGACCTTTGACCCTGGTTTTATACTGACCTTGACCTTTGACCCTGATTGTATACTGACCTTGACCATTGGCCCTGATTACATATTAACCTTGAGCTATGACCCTGCTTGTATATTGACCTTGACCTTTGACCTTGATTGGCTACACATACTGATCTTGACTATATTGTTCTTGTCCTCAACTGAATATTAGCCTTTTTTTCCTGGCTGCGTACTGACCCTTTCGTTGACTGTATATAAACCACGCCACAGACTGAATATCAACTCTTTCACTTCAGCCTAACCTTGTCCTTGGTTTTATTCCAGCCTTTTGTCTTGATTTATACTAATTTTGTTCTCGACTGTGCACTGTCCTTTTCCTCGTAAGTATATTAAGCTTCTCATTGGTTGTGTCCTGATCTTGTTTACAGTTTTATACTCACATTGTCCCTGAATTTATATCAACTCTGACCTTGATTTAATATTGACCTTGTCCTTGGTTTTATATGAGCTATTTCTTTGATTGTATTTTGACCTTGTCCCCCATTTTACACTATTTTTGTCCTTGATTGTTTTTTAATCTTGTCCCTAATTGTTTTACACCAGCTTTGTCCTTGACTGTATACTGACCTTGTCCTTGATCTTATACCAGCTTTGTTCTTGATTGCACAATGATTTTGTCCTTGATTTTACGCCACATTTGCCTTTGTGTGTATAGTGATCGTGTTGATTTTACACCAGCTTCGTCCTTGACTGCATGTAACCTTGTCCTTGACTGTATAAAGAACCTGATTCTGACCATATTGGCACGACTTTAATTGTACGGATGATAATGAAGGTCTAACAGAGAATTTACCTGTTTGTCGTCGAAATTTTAAACGTGTAACTGTACTAAATTTCACAGCGCTGCCACATTAGTACCCAGGCTGGTGTAGGCGTTGCTGATCTATTAATACGTGCTGCCAAAATCTATATGAGAAGCCTTGAGGGATGATAATAAAGGTTTAATAAAGTGCGGTCTGTTTGGGTCGTGTATGTTGACCTGGTCTTAATCTGTACACTGATTCTGGCATCTAACCTAAACTTGTATCTGATGACTCCTTTTTCCTTTTAATTAGGTCGTCGTCAAGCAATTTATTCAGCTCGGTGAGGGAATTATTACATGCTACATCTAACCCCTTCAGTTAGAAAGGTCTCTCCTGTGTTTAATAAAATCGTCTGGAGGTAGCAAGAATAAAGAAAAGTGTCCGCGGATTGAAGGGATTATTTGCCTACTGACCATGTCCTTCGATCTTAACCTTGTGTTCACCCTTGACTTAATCCTTTTAGTAAGAATTCTAGTTTTTGTTTGTTCTTGCTACCTCCAGAACGACTTTAGTTAGGAAAAGCCTCTGTGAACAACGGGGATAACGAATACTATCTTTAACCTCTGCAGTTCGAAAAGTTTCCCTAAGCTGAAGACAATAACCTGGAAATATCAAGATGAAATACAAAGGATGCCATCGTAGGGAAGGAGCTAACAGACTTCGGCAAATAACACCTCCAGGCAAAGGACGTCCATTTCCTCTTATTATTGCGACCTAGGGACAATTTTTAGGCTTTTTTGGGGGGAGAGGGAGCGGGCTTTTCATAGTGATGGGATTTCGTGAGGCCTGTTGTTAACCCCGTCGCCCTCAAAGGTTTCCCACAAATAATGAAATCGTCTGGCAGTAAAATTGGATGTAATATAAAAACCCCTCATCGTTGTCAACTGGGAGGAATCTTTTTACTAACTGTACGTCCTGAGTTTTCCTGAGGGGCATAAAATCATTTCTGGCCAGGCTAAATGAGGTGCAAACTTCTTATTTAGTAACATATAAATTAAGCTGAATAGGCTTTGATACTGACTGCATCACATTTTCCTCAACCAATTAAAATCGTCTAGGTCTAGGGGTAGTATAATATAATGTAATCGCAACTAATGGGTTAATGGCTAAATACGGTGTCATTTGTAAAAATATTATATTCATGTTACTCTCAAGGTTTTTCAACGCATCTTAATAGAGTCCTTTCAAACTACATGGGTTAAATATAGACTTCATTAACCTCTTCACAGTCGGAGGTTAACCACACCTGAAAAAGATCACCTATCCTGTACTATCCTCGCTTTACTAACACGTACAAATGCCTTCTTAATTTTGAGCACTCAGTTGTAGCAAGATATTAATACTAGAATATGGTGCCGGTCACGAGGAAGCGCGAAGAAAGGGATGTTAAGCCTTAGTATTATTCATTTTCTGTCACTGAATTAAGGGAAATGCGCTATAAAAAGGACAAAAATATTCACGCTGTTAAAATGAACACTAGTAATAACTGAAAAAACTAAAAATAAATAAATAAATATATAAAAATATTTACCTATAAACTTACTGTGTAGCCACAATAAGAAAGGTTCTCCATAATTATTTATGATATATAAGGTATGAAATTTTGGCATCATAAATAAGTCTGCGACCTTAAAAAGTAGTTCAAGGACATTCATATTTGGAACATGTACTTTTATTGTACTATGGTAGCTTCTTGTATAATATCAACAAGATCTGAAGACAAAGGAGTGGAAGAATTTTCTCAATAACTGGTTAACTCGATGCTTAACTGGGGTTACATTCTTTTCAGACAATTAGAGGGACCACAGCTATATTTCTGTAAGTTACAGCTTTACAGCTTTTGTGGTTTTCTCTAAAACGTGTTACAATGAAAACACTGAGGAGATTTGAATTCGGCACTTTCCACTAGGCTAGATGGCAAAATATTCGACCTAAATTCTAAGTAAACTTTTTCATAATAGGATTTTCAACCAAATAGCTGTTTCTCAATCAGTTTCTGGGATATTTCAGTTTCAAATATGCAATTTTTGCACCAAAAATGAGTATATGACCTTAAAAACTATATCAGGGTCAACTGTATTTTGCACAAGTACTTAGGTTACCTTAGGGTACCTTCCTGTATAATATCATCAAAATCTAAGAAAAAACATAAGCAAACCTCTGCTGTTGCAACCCTCCACCCAACCAAGCACATAGCCCCACCTTCTTGCACACCTAACCAAGCGCATAACAGCCCTTACCCCCCCCCCCCCAAACTTTCCTTTTTAAACTAGGCCAGACGACAACCCTTTAGGACACTTAACCTCGGCCCCTCAGATTCCTTGCACAGGTTGCATTGAAATCTCTGGATTTTTTTTTACTTTTATTCAAAAAGAAAACTATTTAAGATAAAACATTCTACCTATCGAAAGTCACCAGTTCACTCTAAGACAAATAACTGTAAAATTTAATGACTCTATAGTGAACACTTTCTTAGTTCTGGCCTGGAAACAAAATCTCTATGTCCTGCCAGCCACCCTGCCACCCTACTGCCCTACTCTATGGGCAGACATCTATTGATCCCAGTGAAAACAACACCCTCCTCTGACTTTGTCAGGTGGAGAGTTAAATGTGCAAAGATAAATAATAATAATACTTACCAAAACAAAAAATCTTTACCACATATATGACAAAGCTTAAAAAGTCACTGTGGCTCACCCTCAAATTATTTCGTTCAACCTAGAGATGTCAGTTTTTCTTTATCTCTCTTTTTACCCTCCACTTGACAAAGTCAGAGGTGGTTGTTGTTACCCTCCATCTGACAAAGTCAGAGGAGGGTGTTGTTATCACTGGGATCATAGGTGTCTGTCCGTAAAGTTGGACAGCAAGGTGGCCGGGTGGCTGGCTGGGTGTACAGATTTCATTTCAAGGCCAGAGCTCAGAAAGTATTTACTATAGAGTAATAAAATTTCATATAGTTATGTGTCTTTAAGTGAACTGGTGCCTTTTGATAGGTAGAATGCCGTGTCTTAAGTAGTTTTTTGAAAATAATGAAAAAGGAAAACAAAATCCAAAAATTTCAATGCCACCTGCACAAGGAATCTGAAGGGCCCAGGTTATATGTCTTCAGGGCGATGTCCTTACGCTCAAATATAAAAGAAAAGATTGGGGAGGGGGGCGTTATGCGCTTAGTTAGGTGTGCAGGCAGATGAGGGTTATGTGCTTGGCCAAGTGGAAGGTTACAACAGCGCAGCGTTGCCTTTTTGTTTTTGTTTTCCTGGTGCCAGACGGTTTTATTTAGCCTAGGAGAGCATTCTTGTGATGAAGGGGTTAATGAAGCCTATAGTTAGTCCCTCTAGTTCGAAAAATCTTCCTTAAGGGGAGAAAAAGTATATCGTGGGAAAGCAGGAAAAATGGTAAAAATGTGGTGAAGGAAGTAACGCTGTGGGGAGATGACACTGAATGCTTAATTCCCCTCAGCCAGGAAATCAGTCAATCGGCAAGTCAGGTATTCGATGAGGACGTCGGCATGTCAGCCAAACAGTGAAGTAGGTCATCTTTTAATCCTCTAACGACCAGGTTAGGTCTATCATTCTCTACCAGCTGACCCATGATTATATTATTCAGCTGAGACTGAGTATTGCAGTCTGAGCGTGTTAATACTGTCACCACGAACCTTCTCATTGTCGGAACAACTCTGTTCTTGCATTCCAGCTAACGATAGACGGCTTTAGTCAGTTGGGAGTGAGTCATAGGAGCCTGAGGGTGTTATGTCAACCGTTTCACTACCAGAAAGTAACCTGTATTATATTCACGCAATCCACAGACGATTCTATTTGGCTCAGAAGAGATTTATCAAACTGGGAGGGACAGATATTGCCTTCATTAACTCCTTCATTACAAGATATTTTTGAAGAGTATAAAGTAATCGTCTGAAGGTGGCATGAATACAGTCAAAATTACGTTAATCCAAAAATGCGTTATCGTAATTATAGCATTATAAACCGCGAGTCACAATGTATGTTAAAACCAATAAAAACAGTCTGTATATTATTTAGTCGCTAGGCAGATTCACTCACTCAAGGCTGCTTCCATCCCATTTTTTTTTTTTTTTAATTCATCGCTGCTTTCTCCATACGATTTTATTTTTTCTCCAATTTGGGAAGTATCCTTTATATTGAAGGGGTTGATAAAAGTTACATTAACTCAACCCTCTGTAAGAAAAGCTTCTCGTAAGCTGAATAACCTCTCTTGATGGTAGCATGCATTAGTTAACAAAAAATAAAGGCATATCAGAGAAACAATAAACGTCGCTTATACAGTCGGTGTTTTTTGTTAATATACTGATCACGGAATTCCTCACTTCTTTATTTTTGCCTCCACAGTCATCTTTAACAATAATTTTCACGTACACTTATTCAATTAACATGAAAATTATGAGAAAACGCAGCCAACCATGGATTCCTTAGAGAGCTCCATCCTCCAAAGTAAGGCTTATCTTGTTGGGGATTCTTTTCAGTGAGATGCAATCAGACAACTGTGGACATGGTGTTTAATCAGCAAGTACGGGCATTAGTTAATTAGGCATCAGCCAGAAAACTTGTTAAAGTCATTCATTCGGTTATTCAGTTAAGAAACAGATCTGTAGATCAACCAGCCTATTACTTACTCAATCAGGTAACAGGTCCGTCAGCAGTTCAGTCAGCACGTCAGATATGTAGGAAGTCAACAAGTCCCTTACTGCGAAATCATCAACCACAAGTCAGTTTGCCAGTCAGTCAGTCAGTCCGTCAGTCACTCAGGAGATAAATCGGTATATCAACAAATCGGCAAGCTAGTCAGTCAGCAAGTCAAGAAGTTGGTTATACAGCAAACTGTCCAATACATCAAGCGGTTGGTAAGTCGATAAATCAGTTAAGTCAAGAAAAGTGATTTACAGAGAAACGCTCAGCAGAGGCACAGGAGGCGGGATGCGAGCTGACTCTTAAGTCACCTCCAGCAATCAATCAATACACTGCCTCCCTCCTCCACACACACACCCAGCTCTATCCCACTCCCTCTCTCTATTCCATTCCCACTTTCTCCTTCCCTTCTTTCTTACACAGTTTTCTCTTGTTTTCTCTCTCTCTCTCTTCGGAATTCAACGTCTCTTTTACTCCTTGTCCTGCATCTCAGATTCACACACATACTTCAGCTTACGAGTATATCTCTATATTCAACACTCAGGTCAGGTGAATTCTTCAGATGCAGGAACTATACCCACATATAGCAGTGTTGTTTCCTGCAACGATACAGTATTTTTGGCCCGACATTTATACTTGTGTGTGGTCCAACAAGGGTCGTAACTTCTATAACTTCTCAGTAAACTACATTCCCATACGTGAGCACAATTCTTCCACTTCAGCTTTTGTTTGTGTGTTCGTGACCTGACACTGCTCGACCTTTGAAACAATATCCCTGACTGACATGGCCGTACCGTGTTATTCTGGACTGAATCATTCAGCAACAAAAATGACAGTCCATTTCACATCTCTGACACCATTCCAGGTTTCGTAGTTTTCTCAGCTTAGGCTGCTTTCTACCATTTCAACCTTACCAGCTTGTTTTTGCATACGGCACGTTCATATTCTTTATATGATATTTATAAACAATGTTTGAGAGAATATTAAGGTGTAAAAGATAACCAAAGCACTGTGGAAGAGGTGCCCAAGAGCCTCCTATACTCACGAGATTGCACACCTTGTCCAACAACAATGTGTGAGGTAGATTAACTCCATTCCGCTTGCTGAAGGGCGAGTCAACATCATCATCACTGTCATCTCACCTCAGCTTATGTCGTACTTGAGGTGAATAGAAAGGTACGTAAACGATTATGTGAAGGTAACAAGAGAATATCCAGCGAAATGAATCACGCCTTCCAATCAAAGCCTTATCAGGTTTTCTGAGTACCTGATAATATGTAGGACTGCCATTTATTGTTGAAAGTTGGTTAATAAAGCCTGTGGGTCGGAGACTAATAGGCTTCATCTACAGAAAAAAATGAAACTAAGAGTACTTCTTAAAGACAAGTTGGCACAGATGGATGAAGGTCAACTGTAGGTGATGAGAAAAGTGTCGATGAAATACAGTGCATTAAGACACTGCTCGGCTTAAATTAACCTTCATCCTCACGAGCATGCCTTCCCCTCCCTCCACTCCTCTCCATTAAACGATTGCCATACCTACATCATGTTTTTCTTTCCAGTCTTTCGAATCCTCATCTCTTTCCATTCATTTACATCCAGCTGTACTCTCACCGAGCAACTGGAGCATCCCACTACACACACCATCCATTATTCCCGCTACATACACCATCATTTCTTATGCAATCACTGCATCGCTCACATACAGTACAGTGCATCCAATGGCAACTCTCACTCAGTCAGAACATACACCCACACACTCTACTCAGGCAAATACACTCACAAACATACAACTGTCCCTTCCCTCACTATCTTCCACACAGCCCTATTCCCACTCATCTGCACCCAACCCAATACACATACACCCAGCTCCACCCACATATACAGGCTCCATCCGTATACACCTAATTTCTGCCAAGCATAAAACCTTCATACACCTAGCTCCACCCATGCCATCACCACAGAAACCTAAATTAAGCCACGTAAACTTACACATAACCTAACCCAATCCATCCCACTTACGCCAAACATAACACAGCCCATTTACACCTAACTTAAAGCAACTCACAACCACGTAACAAAACTCAATGGCACCGAACTTAACCCAACCTACGCACTCCCAACTTAAACCGAACCACGTACATCTAACCTAACTTGACCCATATACGCCCCCACGTCCTGTTAACCTCACTCACATACACCAACCCACACACCCCGACTACCACACCACCAGCACCCCCATCCCGCCACCCCACCGCCACCCTTCACCTCGAAGCTCTCAATTTTACTCACGTCCTGAGATAAAGTGGACGCCTTCTCCCCCTCCTCCCTTCCCCCCCCCTTCCTCTCTGGCTCTTCTCTTCCCTTCCCCTTCCCTCCTGCCTTCCGCCACACTCCTCTCTACCTCTCTCACACAGCTCCACTGACGCACTCTTTCATACGCACTCTTTGGCTACCACCTCTTCCATCCAGCTTCCACTTGCCAACTCTTTCTCTACTCTCTACCTGTCTTTCCTTCACAAACTTTTCCCACAGGTCCACTCTACCACACGCGCTCTCTCTCTCTCTCTCTCTCTCTCTCTCTCTCTCTCTCTCTCTCTCTCTCTCTCTCTCTCTCTCTCATAACGCCATTGCTCCGCTCTCACTGGCCCGGCACATAGCGGTTAACATGTACAGGAATTATACCCCGCAACGTAACTCATTAGGGCCAGAGTGAGGGGATTTGTCTGTGTTGGGGGTGATGAGTGGGGTGCGTGTGGGGTGGGGTGAGGTGGGTGTTGGTGAAGGGTGCATCTGCTTCTGGATGAGGCAGGGTAGGGGAGGGGAGAGTTGATTGGACAGATGAGGTGAACTTTGGGGTGGGGGATGGGACGGGGTTGGGTGTGTGTTTGCTGTATGATGTGGAGGGGAAGGAAGAAGATGAGAATGGGGACTGGGATGATATACTGGATTGCTTGGAAAAAAAAAACAGCATGGAATGGCACATGAAAGGGGTTGTAGGGCAGGGATAAGCAGGTGAGGGAGTGGGAGAAAATGCTATGATATGGGGTGGAAAAGGAAGGAAGGTGTGATGCAGCTGAGGAAAGAGAAGAGGCATGAGGTGAAATGCAGTGTAGGGTAATCTAATGTATGACGAACTGTAAGGTAGTGTAGGGTAATGTAGTTGGGCATGGTGTGGTGTAAATGTGATAGGAGTTGGAGTTTGTCTGGAGTAGTGTGGTGTGATGTGGAATAAAACATAATAGGAAGGCATCTGACCTGAAACAGGAGAAAAAAAAATTATGTGGATGGTGTTTGGAGTAGAATGTGGGCAAGACATGACGTAAAGGGTAGTGTGGAGGATGAGGCGCGGAGATAGGACAAACCTTAGCTGACGCAGTTAGGTACGTGGGTGGGTAACAAGGCAATTATATAAGTAGAATGTATAACTCAGGCAGGTAGGTAAGTAGGTAGGCAGCTAGATGGGTAGGCAGGCAAACAGGCAAAGAGGCAAACAAGCAGAGAGGCAAAAAGGCAGAGAGGCAAAAAGGCAGAGAGGTAAACAGGCAGTGAGGCAAACGGGCAGAAAAAAGGCAGGAAGAAAAGCAGATAGGCATTGGTGAGTGTGTAGGGAGCAGGGTCAATATTCAGAAATACAAGGACGGTAGTATGTTAGCTTGGTTAAGACAATCACGTAGGTAGATTGATAACAGTAGTGTCTAAGTATGATAGTGAGAATATAGAAATAAAGGTAGGTAGATAAGCAGAGAGATTAGGAGGTAAGTAGAGACGGATTAAATAGGTGCGTGTGGAAAGACAGAGGCCATTTTCGATAGCGTGGGGTGGATTTAATTGCAATGATTAGAGCAAAGTGGATTCCCAGAACGTAACTCGACCCTTCATCCCTGCCCTGCCTTACCCTGCCACACCCTGCCACGCCCTCGGTGCCTGCCTAAGTGATATTAAACGCCTACCACGCCCACGCCACGCCCATACGGGAGATATTGCCCGTCGCTTCGCCATTATATAACGTGTATGAGAGGATTATTCTAATTCCCCATCGTTTACCATAGTAACTACCACGTCCATCTCACATACACGCACACACACAATCCGCTTTAACGCACCCACATCAAACAGTCATCCACAAACGCGTCAACAACCCACTCTGATCACACCCACACTCAAGATCATATGGTGAGACTATAGTAAACCTACAGTAAAATGTGATTTGTCTGTTGCATCTGAATGAGAAGGAAAAGTCTTATTATTAATCCCTCAGTAACTCAGTTCCTATATCTTTCTCTTTACCATAGTCTTTCACGTAATTATATCATGATTTTCAAAAGTATACACAGTCATTTTGTCCTTGTAGCTTAAATATATCGACTTCAGAGAAATTGGTGGTGGTGAGCCAGTTCAATGTTTTTTCTTTTCTTCGCTGTTTCTGACTCTGTAGCTAATACGAATTTTACTTTCGATACATGTTCTGGCAATTCTGAACATGCTGGAGTTACGTCATTTCCTTTCATCAGCTTTCCTTCTCCTGATGTCTTCCTTAGGTCGGTCACTCCGACTTAATGTTGCACCACTTTCCTTTCACTGTATCTACGGTACAGGAAACATTTCTTGTGGTCTGTCTATTTTCTATGGCAAACAGGAGGCATTTGTCTATCCAAATACACTCGCTCTATTTCAGTCTTACTTTTAAAGCCAAAAAAATAAACGTCTTACTCCTTAAAACCAAAAAATAAAACGGTATTATTATTATTAATGCTATTTCCACGGCTGGTCAAATTTAGCACATGTTTAGTCAGTCAGACCCTATGACCTCCAGTTCTTCAAATTATGTTGTCAGGCTTCCCGAAGTGATTGTATCTCGGTTCCCTTCAGTTCCCGTTTCAGAGGAACACTGCCATTCCACGGTAAAGAGCCTTGTGCACCTTAGTGATCAATGGAGCTGCACTAATTAGGTGCATCCTTACTATGCAATTCACTATCAGGAATCAGTTGAAAAGAGCTTCCCTCGCAGAAATCACCTGAACCCACCCAGAGATGTACCGGTTCAACCCTCTTTCTAAACCACTATGATAAAACCTATCCATCCATTGGCCCCAAGTACCTAGCAGTGATGGAGCAAATGCCCGCGACGGCCATAGCTCGAGGTGGTAAGAATCTCTGATTATCATAATTCACCCATTTTTAGAAACTAAACCTTGGGACGTATAATGTCCTGTCTCTTGTTAGTGGAACCAGCCTGACCGGTCTTCCTGAAGAACTGAGAGCTGTGAAATGGGATATCACAGATCTTAGCGAGGTGAGAGGATGAGGTAAGACATTCATAAAATTTTCCGGTGGTTACATTCTGCGCTAAAAGTGCAAACAAGAATGAAAATTTGGATTCTTGCTCTTGACACTTTAGTGGTACTATTAAAAATTTCAGTTTTGCGTGAAAAGAGTGGCAAGTCTAATAATAAAACTGAATAAGAGACACAGGATGGAGTGAATCAATAATATGCTTCAGTATCGGTTCGTGGGGATGAATAACTGAGAAGCATTATGAGTACGTTGACTGACAAACTTTTCACAAAACCCCAGTAACTCAACTTATTCCCTTTTTATATCTAAACAAGGCAAGAGACATAAGCGTATTTTGTAGTGGCTAGTTGACAGGAGACCATACCCAAAGTATAAACCAAACGATTGAAAAAAAAAAATATCGGAATATAAGAATCAATTATGCATGACAATTATGAGAATGAATCTTGTTCAACCGAAACAGTGAGAGCAATGAAGGCAATTCGAGGACAAGACCTGGAAGAAAAAACTGTGGCAATGAGCTACTCTAAGATAAAGATGCACTGTTACCATAAAACTTCACAAGGACACCCAGAAAATAATAGTAAACAAAGGCGTTAGACGACATGAAAACAATTTAATTTAAGTTTTTCATTGCACATCTCAAGGTTGTTTTCGGATATTTAAATTAGGATGGCAAAGGAATTAACATAAACGGTGAACGACTAAACATTCTCCGAGCTAATGACGATATAGATCTGTTTAGTGAATTTGACGGAAGAAATATATGAAGAAAATTTATCTGAGCAGGGAGAGTCTGAAAACAGGATTGAAAATGAACATGAAAACAGAAGCTGACTTTAGCAGGCATATATACATAGCCAGTTCCATCAAGTAATAATATTAAATAAACTTGAGTGTGCTGAAAAATACACATACCTGGGGCTGGCAGTTCAGACAGCCCCAGTTCATGAAAACGTAATCAAGCGATGATGTATTTGGTAAACAAAGTAACTCATGAAGTGTAAGCGACTACCTTTCAGTCATGAAAGGTGGTTATATATTCAGCATGTTTTTGTTCTAATAAAAAAAAAATAGAAGACAGCATTAACAAAATCATTGCAAGATAGACTTACGACTCTACACAGATGGACAGACAGAATTCTGTCAGGCGTCACACGCAGGCAATAAAAGAGTTGCCTAGACAAGGAAGTAGACGAATGTAAAGGTAAAAATCACAGCATCAAAAAAGCAGATATTGGTGGAGTCAGTCCATATCCGTTGCAAAACAGATGACTTAAGAACAACGAGGGAAAATGAGTTGAAACACAGATATGAAGCAAGAGGAAAAGGCAGACAGGAGATGAGTGAGACGAAACTCGGATATTGTTGGGATTAGATGAAATAGGCTAACAGGCAACACGTCACAGTCGAGAAAGAAAGGAAAGACCTTCGTCCTGCAGTGACCTGACTTTAGCTGTTGGTGGTGAAACTTTCATTTTCTTCTCATGGCATACTTTGATCCAACTCACTCATCACCAAGCTCTTTGTATCATTTCCATCTACTGTACATTCACACCCGCACAACCGATGTTGCTTACCAGCACGCTCACACACGCACCTGTACCTTTTCCACAACGGCACCAGCAATACACATTCAGTCACTGCCACAAAATCCATTCTCAACCGCAATCCTGCCCACATAAGCAGCAGATGAGTAATTGTACCCACACACACGTTCAGTCTACACCCACGCCTGCTCATCATGTACTCTAATATCATTCAGCGAATTTAAGCCTCTCGTTTCACTGTTTTACTGTTTTACAAGACATTTTTTGTTTGGTTAAAAAAGAAGGGCAAGCAAATTGTGTGCCAAACAAGTTGGGTTTACATTAGTTACTATGTGGTCGTCAAAAATTCTGTATATGATACCTGGCAGGATTATTGAATAGTGTACTTTGCCTCACACACACACACACACACACACACACACACACACACACACACACACACACACACACACACACACACACACGTATAT